>LPNX010435762.1:2325-12928 GCA_001517045.1 Pseudotsuga menziesii | reverse complement strand
ACACACACATATATATATATATATATGTATGTATGTATATACGTATACGTATACGTATATGTATATGTATATGTATACATATACATATACATATACATATACATATATATGAATCTAGATATTTGCGATTTTTTAATTAATCGTTAGCTAAGTTATAAATCATGAATGTGTTGCGCAAGTATATTTATATTTTTTATAACTAAATTAATCTTAGATTATTTAATTAAATTTTCTGATACCAATCTGAACAATCTTGATTTGGTACCAGGCTTTAAGAAATAATTTAAAAGATAATTATGTAGCTTAATCCGATAAGGGATACATCCCGCGTACAGTAAATTCGTTTGTGGTTTAGGTTCTGACTGTAAATTGCTTAGTATTTCAAACATGTAACTTTAACTACTTTAATTCGTAATTTAATTAGATCTATGACATAAGAAAGAACATAAATAATTCACAGATATATAATCGTTTAAGGAAAGAAATCAACTCTACAATATATAAAATCATCTAGAAATCCTTAACTCGGGTAGGGATTCCCGATCTAAGAAGCCTTACTAAACCAATCTAATAATTCATAGGTATAAAAAAAAGCATGAACAGATTTAGAATCGATACATAAACAAGATCTAAAATTGATACATGTTATATAACTGTTCAATAAGATTGCATAAAACATTTCTACTTATGAATATAGATGTAAATCCATGTTTAAAATAAACAACATACTATAATTAGAACATAGAGTAATAAACTGACACCATTGCTGGGAAAATAGAAATGGAATAGCCGTTCCTCCCAACCAACTCCTAGAATAGCCAAGTTACTTTCTCCAGAATCCTCGAGCATGTTCGCTGAATCACATGAGAAAAATCCACTTAATGCATCGTCTCTTGCATTATCAAATTCAATCCCCGTCCAATGCTAGCCTCTTGCTTGCTAATAGACATACTATTATATAGTATTTTTCCTAGGACTTGGTCATTTATGAGCCTCCTGCTCTTTAGCACTCAACTAGGAGTTGTGACCTGATTTTGTGGAAGATTCCTCCTGCACCTTGAGTTCTCACTTAGCAGCTACAACAACTTGTATTTTCTTCTTGTGGGTCAGGAAACACTCTTCAACTACTATTCCACTTATGTCCCCTTCAGTATATTTTATTAATAAAAGAATAATTAATTACATTTGCTGTATTTTTTACTTTCTGTAAAAAATAGTTAGAGTAATAAACAAAATATCTCAACAAAAATTAATAATAAATTATTAATTTTAGGTGTATTACATACACCTCCCCTTAGAGGATAACATCGTCCTCGGTGTTACTAACTTTCTGATTTATACTTTCATTTCCTCATCTTGGAATAGGATTGGATATGCCTCCCGCATAACACTTTTCAATTCCCAAGTAGATTCTTCTGGACTAAGGTTCTTCCATTGCATCTTGACTTGTCGGATGGTACAATTATGGGGTAAAATTTATTTCTTGTCGAGAATACACTCTGGTCCCACCTGGAAATCTCCTTCGGGTTCCACCTGGATAACATTCCAATCAATCACATGAGTAGCATCATGAATAGATCTCTTTAAAATAGAAACGTGAAAAAAATTATGTACTTTAACAGTTGGTGGTAGCGCTAACTGGTATGCAACTGACCCCACTTTAGCCAAAATTTTAAATGGCCCGCAATAATTGGGTGCCAACTTTGAATAATTTCCCAATCTCAAAGAGCATTTCTTAGGTTTTACCTTTATGTACACATGTTCACCCTCATGGAACCCTCTAGGAGTTCCTTTTAGGTTAGCATAACTTTTCTGCCTGTCTTGGGCAGCCTTCAAGTTTTGTTGCACCTGTTTAACGGTTAGTTACATATCCTTTAACAAATTAGGTCCTAACATTAACTTATCAATTGGAATGCTCAAATAAATTGGAGTACTACATTTGCATCCATACAAAATTTCAAAAGGACTCATACCTGTTGATACTTAAAAATTATTATTATAAGCAAATTCTACTAAGTGTAGGTAGTATTCCCACTTACTTGGTTTGTCCATTACATAAATTATTAGCATGTATTCTAGGACTTGGTTTATCTTTTCAGTATGCCCATCTATTTGTGGATGATATGCAGTACTGAAGTTCAACTGTGTACCTAACCTTTAAACAAATATTTTCGGAAATTTTCTGTAAATTTTGCATCTCAATCTGAGATTATTACCTTTGGCACATCATGTAACTTGAAATTATCTTTCATAAAAATATCTGCAATGTTAACAACCTTATAGGTATATTTTACAAGAATAAAATGAACTACTATACTTAAGTTATCGACTACGGTGATGATTGCATCATGCTTCCTGAAATTTTTTGGTAGGCCTGTTATAAAATCCATGCTAATTATTTCCCACTTCCACTCTAGAATGGGTAGCGGTTGTAATAACCCCGTTGGACGTTGGTGTTCTGCCTTGACTTGTTGGCATTAGATGCAATGAGCTAAGTACTCTACTACATCTTTCTTCATGTTAGGCCAAAAGAAGTTCTTTTTGATCACGGTGATCATCTTTTGGTATCCAAGGTGTCCTAAATAAGGTCATTTATGTAACTCATTCATGACTGTTAATTTGATTTATGTTGTATTCCATATGTACAACCTGATTTTATGTAGCAGTAATCCTCTTCTATTTAGGAAAAAATATGTTTTTATCTAATTTTTTCACTTAAGATCTGATTTTCCATATCTTATTCGTGTGACAACTCAAGGTGTCTGAAACTTTGTTTTCTTTTCCCTTTATGTGTTTTATTTCGAAGTCATATTCACTTAAGAAGGATAGCCATCTTTCCTGTCTAGCATTTAAATTTTTCTGGTCAAATAAATATTTTAAACTTATGTTATCTGACATTAGCAGAAATTTCCATCCAATGAGGTAACATCCCCACATCTTTAATGCATGAATAATTGCAGCAAGTTCCAAGTCGTGTGTGGTGTAATTATTTTCATGTTCCTTTAATTTTCTAGATTCATAAGCCACGATGTAATTCTCTTATATTAATACCCCACCTAATCCTTCCTTACAAGCATCGGTGCATACAACGAAATTCTTAAAAGGATCAACAATTTTTAAGATAGGGACGATAGTTAATAGATGTTTTAATTTATTAAAGCTTTCCATACACTTTTCAGTCCACTCAAACGTTTTGCCTTTCTTCTGCAGTGAAGTTATGGGGTAGGCTATCTTAGAAAATCCTTTGATGAACTTTCGATAATAACCAGTAATCCCTATGATGAAAAATCTTATGTATGTTACATTTTTAGGAACTGGTCATTCAGTGATAGAATTAATTTTGCTGGGGTGGGCAGAGATTCGATCCTTGTACACCATGTGTCCTGGATATTGAATCCTATCCTTAAAGAAGTCGCATTTACTGAACTTAGCATACAACTACTTGTAAAATTATCTTTAGTTGTTCTTCATGTTCTTGTTCATTCTTTGAGTAAATCAATATGTCGTCAATGAAGACAACTACACATTTATCCAGATAGTTAATTAGAATACTATTCATTAACCACATGAATGTTGCAGGTGTGTTTGTTAACCCAAAAGGCATTACGACAAATTTGTAGTGACCATAATGGGTCCTAAAAGCGGTTTTAAAGATGTCTTCATCTTTGATCCGCACCTGATGGTATCTATATCTTAAGTCTATTTTAGAGAATATTTTTTCCCCACAAAATTGATCGAATAAATCATCTATCTAGGGTAACGAGTATTGATTTTTAATAGTCATTTTATTTAGTTGTCGATAGTCTATGCAAAATCTTAAGGTTCTGTCTTTCTTCTTTACAGATAAGATTGTGCTCCCCAAGGGGAAACACTAGGTCAAATATAAAAACAGGATTTGAATCCGAAATCCGACGACATCCGACGTATTGTACATATGTACCGGAGAGCAATGATGAAAAATACTGATTCTTTTGAATTATTTTAGCACCGTCGAATTTTCGACGTCGTAGGCATATGTTTTTCGATGGAGATGTCAATAGAAAATGCGACAGCTATATCGTCGGATTTCTGACACTAGTTCGTAGGTTTTTCGATGGATATGTCATCGGATATCCGACAAGCATGTGTTAACAATGCGACAGACATCTCGTCACATATCTGACACAATGGTGTCGGATTTGCGATGTGTTTGGGGTTTTTTTTGAAATAAAATAATGTCATATTTAATCATCGTCATCTTCATCATCATCACCACCACCACCACCACCACCACCACCGCCACCATCATCATCATCATCATCATCATCCTCATGATGATGATAATCATCATCAACATCATCATCATCTTGATCATCATCATCATCATCATCATCATCGTCATCCTCATGATCATTGTCACCATCATCATCGTCGTCACCATCAACATCATCATAATCTTCATCATCATCGTCATCCTCATGATGATGATAATCATCATCAACATCATCATCATCATCATTGTCATCATCATCATCAACATCATAATCATCATCATCATCATCAACATCATCATCATCGTCGTCATCATCTTCATCATCTTCGTCTTCATCGTCATCATCATCATCATCATCATCGTCTTCATCATCATCGTTGTCATCATCACACATCATCATCGTCATCATCATCATCGTCGTCTTCATCATCGTCGTCGTCATCATCACACATCATCATCGTCATCATCATCATCATCGTCTTCATCATCGTCGTCGTCATCATCACACATCATCATCGTCATCATCATCATCATCGTCTTCATCATCGTCGTCGTCATCATCACACATCATCATCGTCATCATCATCATCATCGTCTTCATCACCAAGATGACCATCATCACCATCATCATCATCTTCATCATCATAAGGCTATGGTCATCATCATCTTCAACATCATCATCATCATCATCATTTTCATCGTCATCATCAACATCATAATCATCATCATCATCCCCTCTCCAAGCATTGGATATGCCATCATCATCATCATCATCATCATCAACAACAACATCATAATCATCATCATCCCCTCTTGTTTAGTAGTTGGGATGTGGTACTAACATAAAGTTTTATGTTGAAACCCTAACAAATGTATTGTCCTTTTCGTTTTGTGTAAGAAGAAAGATGTTTGATCTCTTAAACTTGATCTCATCATAAAACTTAACTTACAAATAAACTGAATTGATTTAAATTAAAATTATTATCATAATATATATATATTTAGTTATTTATAAAATTAAAATTATATTATAGTTAAAATTCTTTTGTGTGATAAGAAAAATGTTTGATCTCGTCAACTTGATATCATCATACAAATTAATTTAAATAAATATTGATATCACAATTTATATTTTATTTATTTATAAAATAAAAATTACATTATAATTAAAATAAAATAAAATAAATTACATTATAATTAAAATAAAATAAATAAATTCCATGGATGTTTACGGAGCAACATAATGGGTTGTATTTCAAAGCTAAGGGATGGGAGGGAGGTAATTGTTTCACTTTATTTGGTTGATATTTTTAAATATCCCCAACTTTATGTGATGGTTAATCACTTTATTTGGTTGATATTTTTAAATATCCCCAACTTTATGTGTTTTCACAAGCCATAAAAAATAGGAATATTTTTGTTGCAAGAGAAGATGAGAATAATAGAGTAATATGATAACTTATAATAATTATAATAGTTTTTAAGATATGATTTTATAATATTATAATGGAAATCTTGAACTCAAAATTTTTGTGTAGCTAGGTTCAACCCTAGTTGTCACTAGCTCGACTCACATTCTCAACTTTTCAATCATCCTTCAAAGCTATATTTTAATTTATCCAAGATAGGGATGTGTCATTATGTAGATGGTTCTTCCCTCATTACTGTGAAGGTTCATTGTTCAAGTTAGGATGTTTTTCTTCCTCTTAGGTTTGCATCTCTCTATTGAACATATATTTGGGACCCATAGTTCTAGAAGTCGAGGAATCTATTAGATATAAGAAGTATTTCAAGGATACAAAAATTTCCTTCCATTTTGTTGGCTATATTCAACAATTTCCTTCTCATCACTTTTTGATTGAAAGGTTTTCCAGTATTATGCAATTTTTTTCGAAAATGAATATTTGAAGTAAACTAAGTTTTACTTATTCTTAATGTTGGTGGATTACAAAACAAGTATCTTTGAAGTACAATACATTTTACTTATTCTTAATGTTGGTGAAAAGTTCATATCAATACCTATATGTGGATATGTGTAGAAATTAACCTTCCGAAAGACTACCATAGTACATGTTGTTAGAAGCCATTGACTATGTTGTTGTTAGGACATGATGATGATGATGATGATGAAGAGGACGATGACAATGATGATGATGATGATGATGATGATGAAGAGGATGATGATGATAATGATGAAGAGGACAATGATGATGATGATGATGATCATCAAAATTTCCATCATCATCATCATCATCATCACCGTTGTCATCGCCATTACCATCATCATCATCATGATGGCGATGACGATGATGATGATGACGATGATGGTGATGATGACGATGTTGATGAAGATGATGGTGATGATGATGATGATGATGAAATTGATGAAGATGATAGTGATCATCATCATTTCCATCATCATCATCATCATCATCATCATCACCGTCATTATTGCCATTACCTTCATCATCATCATCATGACGATGATGGTGATGATGATGATGATGATGACGATGAGGGTCATGATGATGATGAAGAGGACGATGATGAAGAGGATGATTATGATGACGATGATGTTAATGATGATGATGATGAGGAGGAGGAGGAGGAGGAGGAGGAGGTTCATGATGATGAGGAGGAGGTTCATTATGATGAAGACAATGACGATGATTATGATGATGATGATGGTGATGATGATGAAGGAGACGATGACCATCACCCTCATCATCACCGTCATCATCACCATTACCATCATCATGATGATGAAGACGATGACGACGATGACGATGATGATGATGATGATGAGGGTCATGATAATGAAGACAACGCCAAAAATGATGATGATGATGATGGTGATCATTCCCATCATCATCACCGTCATCATCACCATTACCATCATGATGATGATGAAGACGACGATGACGATGATGATGATGAGGGTCATGATAATGAAGAACACGATGTTGAAGATGACGACGACAATGATGATGATTATGATGATGACGATGATGATCATGATCATGATCATGATCATGATCATGATCATGATGATGAAGACAATGATGATGATTAGGTGATATTGTAGGGATTAGTTGAGATTGTAGGGATTAGGGATAGTCATCATCCTCATCAACATCATCATCATCAACATCATCGTTGTCATCAACAACATCATCAACGTCATCATCATCATCATCGTCGTCGTCGTCGTCATCATTGTCATCATCATCATTCCATATGATATCAGCATAGCCATCGCCATCTTCATCATCATCATCCTCATCATCGTCATTGTTGTCAACATCATCGTTTATGTTAACAATTTGGTATCGTCGTCATCACCACCATCATCATCATCTTCATCTTCATCATTTCATTGTAGGGATTGGGTGAGATCACCATCATCATCATCATATTATAATAAAAAATACTATTACAACATTAAAAATACATATACCTAAGTTAAAAATACTATACCTAATAAAAAAATACTATTATGGCAATACATATAATAAAATATACTATAATAATATTTTATTATATGGAAACAAATATAATATAGAATACTATATAATAAAAAATACATAGTCTTTATAACATTGTCGCGACTCAGGTTTTGGACAGTTCTATGCAATTTGGACATTTTTATGAATTTTGGAGTTGCTCCGATGTATCATTTCATCATAGATTTGGAGATTTTTATGAATTTTGGAGTAGCTCCGATGTATCATTTCATAGTGGATCTGGTGTATCATTTCGATTAGCTCTGGTGCATCATTTCACGGCTCTGGTATATCATTTTGACTAGCTCTGGTGTTGCCTTTTGCAGCTTCGGTGTATCATTTCGCGGCTCTGGTGTATCATTTTTATGCAATTTTGACTAGCTATCGGTTTTGATTTGGAGCTTAAGGTTGACATTTGGAGCTCAAGGTTCAGAATTGGAGCTCACGGTTGAGAATTGGAGCTCACAGTTTTGATTTGGATCTCACGGTTCACATTTGGAGCTCACGGTTCACGTTTGGAGCTCACGGTTTCGATTTGGAGCTCATGGCTCAACGAGTAAGCGTCACCTAATTTTTTTTGGCATGCTATGATAGGGGTTTTTGGGCATGTTGTGATTTTTTGGGCATGCAACCGGTTCAGGGTTTTAGTTTTTTGGGCATCCTGTGATGTTTGCGGTGTATTTGTGGGAAAACATCTACAACCACATCAATTCCAATATGAAATTTTAGATTCCCTATATTTCCACATTGCATTAGGATAGATGGACAAGAGATGAGGTGTATTAATGATTTACTCAATTGGTAGAAATATCCATGCAATGAACCCTTACAGAGAAGCTAAGGATCCATCCACACAACAATAAAAATAGATAGTCGAAGGCCACACCCACACTAGTGGACTTGACTTGGTGTAGACACAAACAATTGCACAACAACAACATAAGGAATCCCCACATAAGGTTCAATAGTAGGAAGAGAAACAAAATATTACAAGGAAACAAAAGATGAAAAAATAGTCAATGCCCCCTTATATGGTAGTAATAACCTCACGACCAAGAACCCTCCTACAACAGTTCCAATGACATCATTAAATCAGACAATTACTATGCAATTCATAGCAAGCTTGGTACAACATAGAGAATATCAATTTACACTCATGCAAGGGTGCTAATTTTTTTTAACATCATGTAGTACATTACTTCCAATGTGTAAGAAATAATTGAGATTGCGACCATGAACTTGAGCACTAACATTGAACAAGATAACCTAAAAGTAAGCAATAGAACCACCATTGTCACAATGATGCCAATGCCTCTCACCCTGATAAATCCAAAAGCATCCCTCAAGAATTGTAATCATTAGTCATTAGTCAAGTGGCAAAGAACAAGTTGATGAGACAACATTTAAATTCATGCAACGAAATAGGGCACATATTGCTACAAGCAGAAAACGATCTAATGAAACTAAAGGTTAAAAACAATCAACTCCAACTATAGCTAGATGAAACAATCATGGAAGCAGACAACATATAATGCGAGAAGGCCAACCTCAAATACTATGTTGAAATAATCAACGACTAAATCATCCAAATGTGGCAATTCCATTTATTTAAAAGGCAATTTTTTGGAGGTGGCCTATAAAATGGGTACCTTGTTTATACAAGAAGTGGAGGATATTGAGTGCAGAAAAGGAAACCATTGTTGACAGGAGGGAAAGCCAACAAGTTTTTTTGTCTTATTAGGTCCTTAATTTTTAATTTTTAAAATAACATTTGTTTGGATGAGGTGGTGAGAGATGGAAGACATTTGGTTAGAGAAGGAGAGGAGATAACAGGCTGTCCATCAATCCAAATAGTGAATAAAGGCATTGGATATATAGGGTTTTGAATGGAACTCCCCACCCTTAAGAGAGGATATATTTTGTAAAGGTTTAGGCCTAGAAAAGGGTTGTTGGTATTGTTATTAATGATGTTGTTACAGTTGATAGCTAGTAGAATATGGTTAAATAGTAGAAGGATGTTGCAGTTGCTTGAATTGTAAGGCTTTTGGGATACTAGTGGATAGTCATTCTTGTAATATGATCTGTACTAGACTTGTTATATTTACGTTATGAGGATGTATTGGATTATCATGAATATTTGGAATGAGACCCCCATTCCAAATATTTGGTTTGTTCCTTTTTTATGCAAACGATGTGTTGTTTTTTTATTCCACAACTATGTTAATAAATGAATTCTTATTTAGTATAGTTGTGTCACATTCTGTAGTAGAAGGTACTAATAATTATAAGGGCTTGTTTGTTCATGGTGGTATGGGAATGAGTTGCACTTGAATGAATGGGGACTTGCATAAGTAAATAAAGGAACCCTATATGGCGGAGCAAATGTTGGTCATGATGTCCATGTTGCATTAGAGTCATATAGAATTTAGTGTCGTGTGATGCTTTGGGTTAGACCTTCCCCTCTCTGTTGCCGCCTTTTCACACACCTGGATCACGTGGCAGAAATCTTCAAGCCACTCGGTGTGTCCTTGGGGGCAAGTCTCGAGTCAAGGCTGTCACCTTGTTCTTGACTCCTCCGTTTAGGCTCAACTCCTAACGAAGCCAAGGGGGGTAGACCCTATTAAGTTACTAAGGATGATTTCTTAGTGTAATGATGTTGTACTGAATCAGTTATTTAGGAGTTTGAATATTTTAACTATAAGCAATCAAGATGACAAGATACAAAGATACACACAAAAGCACAAAGTTGATACACAATATATATATGAAGCAGAAAAGACCAGTGCCTTAAAAATGGAGTCAAAAGAGATCAGTGTGCTTACATGTGTTTGGAATAAATTTTTTGGGA
>LPNX010435750.1:88798-138483 GCA_001517045.1 Pseudotsuga menziesii | reverse complement strand
TATATGGTTTCCCATTTGTCCAATAAATAGGAATTAATAAAGTATTGTTATAGGAATAATTAAGAAATTTAGAGGACTAAACCCTAAATCCTAAAAGAAATACTAATGAACTCATTTTAAGACAATAAACAAAATGTAAATATAAACATTAACTATGTACAAACCATTATATCAAAATGAAAAAACTCCTATAATCATTACACAGTAAATAAAATTTAGATTCAGATAGTAATGTTAACATCTAAATCCATCAATAAGATATAATAGACAATGATGAAATTAAGTTAAATCCCTTACAATATCGTCCAAAACCCTAACATAATTTAAAAGGTCAAATTAATAATAATAAAAATTGAATTCGCCTGAACCTTGATAGGTACTTTTATACAAATCCCTAGGGCATCCATTATACAAGAATGCCAAATAAGAAGTGTAAAATATCCACAACAAGATATAAATAAACATATATATGATGTTTAATACTTGATCATCACAAGATCACAGGACTGATGCAAAACACAAAGCATAATTATTGAACTAAGAGTGGATGCCCAAGAATGAAACTATACATAACCATTAATCACATGACGCATATGCATCCATTGTAGGCTAGAAATCTCTAAAACACTTAAGCAGTATAAATAACCTAGACATAATCATAAAAATCATAAAATATAACATAGCCGAAACCCTGTAGAAAAGAGAATGAGGATTAAGAAATCCCTCAACGTTTTATTCATCCATAGCATTACACATAAACATCTATATAGAGTAAATCCTTGCAACCGAAGGGTTTATACAAAATGAATAAAATTCAACCTCAACCATCATCAATCCATGATAAGATTTATGGGAACCCAAAGAAGAAACAAAATCTCCATACCAGCAACCGAAGATGCAAAATACCCAAATCGTTGCAGAGACCCAACTTAATTGCTAACGAAGGACACATATTCTCTTACCTTCGCAAAAAAAGTCCTTGGCATGAGACCGATTATTGATGGCTCACCAAAAAAGTGTAGCAGCCCAAAATCCACCAAGCCACCAAGTTTCCAAACCACCAAGCCACCTGTTGTCGCCTTTCACACACCTGGGTCACGTGGCAGAAATATTCAAGCCACTCGGTGTGTCCTTGGGGGCAAGTCTCGAGTCAAGGCTGTCACCTTGTTCTTGACTCCTCCATTTAGGCTCAACTCCTAACGAAGCCAAGGGGGGTAGACCCTATTAAGTTACTAAGGATAACTACTTAGTATGGTGATGTTAAACTGAAAGAGTTACTTAGGAGTTTGAAATTTAACTATAGACAATCAAAGATGACAAGATACAAAAGATGAACACACGAAAGCACAATGCTAAGAAAAAAAATATATATAAAGCAAGAAAATAACTAGTTCCTTAGAATGGAGTCAAAAATAAGATCAATGTACTTGCATGTGCTGGGAGTGAATGTTTTGTGATTTCCTCTTGGTACGTTTTAAGTTAAATTTGAGATGTGAGTTGATTAAAATTAGGCGAAGGGGTGGACTCCAGATATACCCGAGAGTACTTGGAGTATGTCCAAAACTAAACTTTCATGGCTACCCGCAAGGAATATGTGGGATGAATGGAGTCTCTGGGGCTATTGTTCATAATGTACCCATTAGGGTGTGACAGAGATCGGAGCCCCGAGGTCACTTTTCAGAAGTTCTCGCTTCCTTTGGGTATTTTGCCACCGTAAAGGTTTGATCTAGGTGTTGGATTTTCACCTGATGGTTTGTAAGTTTGGGAGAGTGAGTCCTAATTATTCTAGTGGCTCAAGTGCTTTTGATACAGCTTGACTGATCGGATGAACCGCAGCCAAGTGCAGAGCATACACACCGGAGTCTTGTCAATTTTAGTAATTTTTAAACTGGGTGTTCTTGTTAAAAGAGAAAACCCTCTAGGAACCTCTTTCGATCCAAGTGGATCTCAATCGGGGAATCAAGGAGGGGTTAATTTTATAATAGATGAAAAACAAATTATAGAAAAGAAAACATATACACAATTCTAGTTTCCTAATTAGTCCTACCACAAATCTCTTTCCCCTTTCGGGCCAATCGAGAAGTCGTGGGGTAAGTATTAAGATTACTTTGAAATATAAAATATGGAATATGAAATTGATAATGAAATAAAGTATACTACCTTGCAGATTAGATCTATGCTAGTTTGAAAAGGGATGAACCAAAAGCAAGAAAAAAGACATCGACACAAATCCCCCCGGGGGGGATGGGGAATGGGCTCGAAAGAGCCTATTCAAAAAATTATTTTTATTAACAGCGGTTACAATATCAAAGAACTGATATAATTCCTCTTGATCCTTATACGGACTGAAATAAAGAGCTTACAAAGTGCGAAAATTAAAGGTTTTAGTCAAATGGGAGACCCCTGGGGGGATTTGAACGCTCCTGAGGCCACTTCCGAACATTAGATTCCTTTCTTTTCTGTCAAACCTGCTAAAAACCAGCAAGCATATTAGACTGAAATATGCCCAAAAGCACTCTGAAAGTACCTTTGGGTCAGCTTACTTTCAACCAAAAAATGCTAAGTAAAAACTAGTTAAAAAACGGTAAAGAAAAGGAACCAAGGAAAGCAAGCTTTCCTTGGGATCTTGGCTTGCATTTTGGGCAGCCAATATGATGTGCACTGATTACTAGATTTATCTTTTATAACAGCAAACAGAAATCTAATGCATGCAAGCTACCAATTTTCTTTAAAATTCCATGCAAAAACGACGATTCCCTAAAGCTAGATCTAGAATGCTTATGAAACATTTTAAGAGTGAGATCTAGTTTATGGGCTTTGATAAGATAGATCTATGTCAAATTTACTTTTAAGATGATAGATCTAAACAAAATCAAAGCTATGAACAAAGTAACCGGGTAAAAGAGTTGATTTTGAGGGAGGAAGAGGAGGAGAGAAATGTTGGTAGCCTTGAAGATCCACAGTGGAGCTTTCAGGTGGAATGTCGAGGGAATATGCCTTTGGAAGGTTTTGGAGAGAGTGAATAAGAAAACTAGATCAGCATCCTCTCCAATCTAGAAACTTGCAGCTTAGCTGAAATAAAAAAAAAACTTGCCGAAAAACTTGTGAGATCCGATTAGTACATACACAGAGATTCAGAATAACATGCATATAAGCTTATAGAACATGTTGAATCTAGATCTCTAAACATGCATCAAAGGAAAGAGATGGCCAATAAACTTATTGAAAAGCACCTTTCCTATCAAGATCATAATAAGCTTATTATCAATCTTAACAATGGATGTACAAGCAATTAGCAAATCATGAACACAGATACAGGTTACCTTAGTAAAACAATGGCAATGATCATCCACACATACAATGGCACAACAACGTATTGCCTCCAAAGCTTCTCTTTATTTCAAATGAACATTACAACAATACAATAGCAGCAGCACCTCAATCCCAATTCTAACTAGCTTGGAAGAGGGAGCTGTGCTTGGATATATACAAAAAACAGGACATTCAACCCAGGGGGGCACAAATCCCAAGGAGATAGACCAAATATGCTGATGAAGAGTCCATCAATGCCTGATCTGTGTCTAACTGAGCCAGATTTGAGTCTCACTGAGTGCAATTGTCAATCAGAGAGCTTATCTGACTGACACCTCAACTTGTTGACTGAAGCATCCACCAAAACTCATCCAGATGAGCCAAAACGTGTTGAGGAGAGAGGGAGGGTGAAAATCCCCATAAAGGATGTTGAAGATCAACTCTGGATCTGATTTGATCACCTCCTTCAGTCAAGGATTTGTCAGATCCAGTCAATCTACTTCAGATCTGACTGATTTCAATCAAATCGGCTGAGAATCCACTGATCTATGATTTTGGATTTGCTCCATTATTCATCAATTTATTAATTAAAATAATCAATAATTGATTTTTGGGGATTTCTGACCTGAGTGATGGAAAATCACTCAAAACTAGGAAATAGTGGGTCCATGGGTTTACATGGTGCTCTTAGCTTGAAAATGAGCACCTACATGACTGAAACTGATTATTTGGCCCAGTTTTATTACAAAATCAATTTTTCCAATTAAACTATTAAAAAATGGCCTAAGTTTTGGAAAATTTAAATTTTAATAAAAAACACTGAAAAAACTAAAAAATTGAAAAATTGAAAAAACCTAGGGGGACTTAGACATGTTCATATGACTCGACCATGATGTCTAGAATGTTTATACATTAACACATAGACTCTAATAACCTCAATAGGCCTAAATGCTGAGCCAACCACCCCAACTTTGGAGGTATGGAGTGAAAAACTCAGAAATTATCAGTCGTTTATTCAACAACCAATAATAACCAAGGGAAAAAACACCCTGGGCTGATTGGATTGACAAATAAAGTCTAAGAGACCGAGTCTTTTATAGACACTATCATGCTAGAACATTTATTACAATTCCCCCATGGGGTATGAACATGTGATATAGTAAAACAAAGCTTCCCAGAAGCAAGACTGAAGGTTCTCTGAAGTCCGAACAAGTTATCCTTATCCAGTTCACCAGGCTCACTTGATAAAAAAAACACTAAGTACAACTTAGGTGGTAACATTCTAGCTCCAACTGCGGGACGTGTGCTCGATCTGGTCATAGGGCAAGGAGAGTATACGAGAACACCAGAATCTCTGGTTTATACACCCTATAAAAACACATCAACTTGACAAGAAAACCTTAGTAGCACAAGCTTTACATAAAAAACCAAATGAACCATTAAGCTGATTTATTTAAACAAAATAAATGTAACTAACTAAAAGAAGCAAAGTTTTATTATAGCTAAGTATAAAATAGAAATGCAGAAAGTAAATGCTCTCTTTCAAGGAGCTTATTTTCCTACTCTAAGCATGATATAAAAAGGGTTAAGTGTAATCAGAAATCCAATGTAACCACCTAAGAATTTTATTAACATAAAAAAAATTTCCTCGTCTTTGGTTACCAACCAAAGTAAGGATACTTTATTCAGAAAATGCAAACCTGCGTGATGATCCGGAAGGGGCGGGGTGGATGGGAAATCATAGGCATGAATAATGTCGTCAAACTTCCTCCCAAACTGGTAAGTGCTTGCGCAGGCTGCTTCTATCCATGACTGGACAAGGTTGATGTACAAATTGGAATGATGAGGCAGATTGACTACACCATCATACTGATCATCAAGGCTTACCTGATGATAATTCATTGTATAAGCCCCAAGTGACTCCAAGTCATGAGGAAACTCTATATGTGAAGATGATAGTTGAGACTGATATTCCAATAACTGCATCACATCTGTCTTTTCACAACACTACTTGTCCATGTCTTCATTATTGATACCTTTGTGTGGCTCTGCATGATATGACTCTGAATGATCATATAAGAGTTTTGAATGCTGCTTTTCCATACTAGGATTTTCCAAGGTCTCCATATCCATGCTTCCCTCTATGGAAGTATAGTAGATTGGACTTCCACAAATTTCTAAATAGACACTCCCCTGGCTGGATATAGCATAGATAGGATTCTTAATAAGATATCCACAAAAATCCCAATAGTCATCACCATCATCTATGTTAGATGTGATGGATTCCCCATTGTCGATATCAGGTTCCGATATCGAGTTCTCTTTGTCTTCATTACTGATACTGATATATGGCTCAGACTGATCATGTGGATAAACTGCATGCTCCTTTTTCATATCAAAGTTTCCCAAGGCCACATGGTCCATGCTCTCTCCTTTAGACATGCCATAGACATAAAAATCAACAAAACCATGAAAAGTTTCTAGTTCATTATTTTCCTCTTTATTCATGTCATAGACTGGATTTTCCATGAATGTCCAGGACTCCTCATCAACATCTTTGTCGGGGATAAGGGAGTCTTCGTCACTTGTATCATGCTCCAAGCTATACTTGTCCTCATTTTCATAATCATCTTCTTCAGAGAAAAGGTCACAAGGTAGTAAACCTTCCAGACTCTCATCATTATATGGAGAACACATAGGAGTCCCATCATGTATATTACAGTTTTCATCATAAATTTCACTATAAGATTCTGCAATGGTTTCATCCTCAGGCTTGTACTGTTTAGATGGTGACAAAGGGTAGGCCTGGCCTACCATGTATATATGATCAGGCTCACTTGCATTTGTTTCTTGATTACTGACCTCGGGAAGTCCATGTTCCATGACTTGATTTGCAACATAACAAGTGCTTTCTTGGTGGAATTGTTCATAGGGTCTACACCATGGAATTACTTATTCTACCATGTTAGCTGAGTTTAACTGGTTTGGAATCCTAGGCTCTTGTTGAGGAAACTTCTTTTGATACATCTAATTCTGCCTAGGCTGAAAGTTCCTAGGTCCATTATTTCTTTCCATTGTGATTATTCTATTGTGCATAAGATTCAATTGTGCAGACTGATCTACCATAAGTTGGTTTTGACTAGTAACCAAGTCTTTTATCATGTATGTTACCTTTTCCATGGGATCTTTAGAGGCTCCCTTTTCTTCTAATTCAAAGGATTTTCCCTTTTCTTCGTTGTATGAAGTATTTCCCCTAGTGTAACTTGGAATGTTGGATTTACCTGAAGAATGCATATTCTTTTCTATTTTCTTGGCCAATTCCTGAGCAATTTTTAGATCGATCGGCTCTTTGTCCCTTAACTGGTACCTCAAATCACCAGTGAAAGCTTCGATGTAAGATATGAGGATGGAAGCATCCCTTGGCTTGATTTCTCTAGGGAGGTCCGCAACCACACACCTGAACTTAGTATTAAATTCATCAATGGTTTCATTCTCCATCTTCTTTATGTTATGGAGGGTAGCAAGCAGATGTCTTGGTTCTTTCTTTTCCCCCCATTTCTTCTTAAAACCCTCTAGGAATTCACTAAGAGTTTTATATGAATCATTATCTAGGTCGAAGTACCATTCTTCAACATCATCTTCCAAGGATAAAGCAAAGAGCGTCATTTTGACATCATCATGGTCATGCGCAGCATCATTGCAATAACTGACCAGGTGCTTTTCAAAATTTCGAAGGTGAGACTTGGCAGTGATGGCATTATTGCCTTGAAATATGGGGAGCTTCTTGATAGCATCATTCAGAATGTCATGACGATTACCTGCTATCTGAGAAAAGTCAAGGGGTTTGTAAAATTCCATCATTTCTTGAGATTAGTGAACATGACTCTCTACAAATATGTGATGGATATCTGAGAGGGATTGGTCTCCTAAATCTTCAAGGTTTCTATGAGAAGTCTGCCTATTCAATATTTCCCTAATAAACCTTTTGGGATCAGGGAGAGGATTGAATAATTGTCGGCGATTTCTTCGGGTAGAAATTCTTGAAGGGATGTTAGACAGTGGGGTCGCCAGATGGATCGAGTTTTAATTTTTATGTTTTTTAAAGACTAGATCAATCAAAGGTTTTTTATCTTTTTAGTTGTTTAGAAAAAAGTTAAGCTAAGTCGTACTCAAGAATAAAAAGATTTATCCTTGACAACGGCGCAAAAAAATGTTTCCGCCTTTCACACACCTGGGTCACGTGGCAGAAATCTTCAAGTCACTCGGTGTGTCCTTGGGGGCAAGTCTCGAGTCAGGGTTGTCACCTTGTTCTTGACTCCTTCATTTAGGCTCAACTCCTAACGAAGCCAAGGGGGGTAGACCCTATTAAGTTACTAAGGATAACTACTTAGTATGGTGATGTTAAACTGAAAAATTTACTTAGGAGTTTGAAATTTAACTATAGACAATCAAAGATGACAAGATACAAAAGATGAACACACGAAAGCACAATGCTAAGACACAATATATATATAAAGCAAGAAAATAACCAGTTCCTTAGAATGGAGTCAAAAATAAGATCAATGTACTTGCATGTGCTTGGAGTGAATTTTTTGCGATTGCCTCTTGGTACGTTTTAAGTTAAACTTGAGGTGTGAGTTGATTAAAATTAGGCGAAGGGGTGGACTCCAGATATACCTGAGAGTACTTGGAGTATGTCCAAAACTAAACCTTCATGGCTACCCGCAAGGAATATGTGGGCTGAATGGAGTCTCTGGGGCTATTGTTCATAACACATCCGTTAGGGTGTGACAGAGATCGGTGCCCTGAGGTCACTTTTCAGAAGTTCTCGCTTCCTTTGGGTATTTTGCCACCGTAAAGGTTTGATCTAGGTGTTGGATTTTCACCTGATGGTTTGTAAGTTTGGGAGAGTGAGTCCTAATTAATCTAGTCACTCAAGTACTTTTGATACAGCTTGACTGATCGAACGAACCGCAGCCAAGTGCAGAGCATACACACCGGAGTCTTGTCAATTTTAGTAATTTTTAAACTGGGTGTTCTTGTTAAAAGAGAAAACCCTCCAGGAACCTCTTTCGATCCAAGTGGATCTCAATCAGGGAATGAAGGAGGGGTTAATTTTATAATAGATGAAAAACAAATGATAGAAAAGAAAATAGATACACAATTCTAGTTTTCTAATTAGTCCTACCACGAATTTCTTTCCCCTTTCGGGTCAATCGGGAAGTCGTGGGGTAAGTATTAAGATTACTTTGAAATATAAAATATGGAATATGAAATTGATAATGAAATAAAGTATACTACCCTACAGATTAGATCTATGCTAGTTTGAAAAGGGATGAACCAAAAGCAAGAAAAAAGACACCGACGCAAATCCCCCCAGGGGGGATGGAGAATGGGCTCGAAAGAGCCTATTCAAAAAATTATTTTTATTAACAGTGGTTACAATATCAAAGAACTGATATAATTCCTCTTGATCCTTATACGAACTGAAATCAAGAGCTTACAAAGTGCGAAAATTAAAGGTTTTAGTCAAATGGGAGACGCATGGGGGGATTTGAACGCTGCTGAGGCCACTTCCGAACAGCAGCTTCCTTTCTTTTTTGTCAAACCTGCTAAAAACCAGCAAGCATATTAGACTGAAATATGCCCAAAAGCACTCTGAAAGTACCTTTGGGTCAGCTTACTTTCAACCAAAAAATGCTAAGTGAAAAACTAGTTAAAAAACGGTTAAAACAAGGAACCAAGGAAAGCAAGCTTTCCTTGGGATCTTGGCTTGCCTTTTGGGCAGCCAATATGATGTGCACTGATTGCTAGATTTATCTTTTATAACAACAAATAGAAATCTAATGCATGCAAGCTACCAATTTTCTTTAAAATTCCATTCAAAAACGATGATTCCCTAATGCTAGATCTATAATGCTTATGAAACCTTTTAAGAGTGAGATCTAGTTTATGGGATTTGATAAGATAGATCTATGTCAAATTTACTTTTAAGATGATAGATCTAAACAAAATCAAAGCTATGAACAAAGTAACCGGGTAAAAGAGTTGATTTTGAGGGAGGAAGAGGAGGAGAGAAATGCTGGTAGCCTTGAAGATCCATAGTGGAGCTTTCAGGTGGAATGCCGAGGGACTATGCCTTTGGAAGGTTTTGGAGAAAGTGAAGAAGCAAATTAGATCAGCATCCTCTCCAATCTAGGAACCTGCAGCTCAGCTGAAATAAATAAAAAAACTTGCCGAAAAACTTGTGAGATCCGATTAGTACATACACACAGATTTAGAATAACATGCATATAAGCTTATAGAACATGCTGAATCTAGATCTCTAAACATGCATCAAAGGAAAAAGATGGCCAATAAACTTATTGAAAAGCACCTTTTCTATCAAGATTATAATAAGCTTATTATCAATCTTAACAACGGATGTACAAGCAATTAGCAAATCATAAACACAGATACAGGTTACCTCAGTAAAACAATGGCAATGATCATCCACACATACAATGGCACAACACCGTATTTCCTCCAAAGCTTCTCTTTATTTCAAATGAACAATACAACAGTACAATAGCAGCAGCACCTCAATCCCAGTTCTAACTAGCTTGGAAGAGGGAGCTATGCTTAGATATATACAAAAAACAGGACACCCAACCCAGGGGGGGCACAAATCCCAAGGAGATAGACCAAATATGCTGATGAAGAGTCCATCAATGCCTGATCCGTGTCTAACTGAGCGAGATCTGAGTCTCACTGAGTGCAATTGTCAATCGGAGAGCTGATCTGACTGACACCTCAACCGGTTGACTGAAGCATCCACCAAAACTCATCCAGATGAGCCAAAACGTGTTGAGGAGAGAGGGAGGGCGAAAATCCCCATAAAGGATGCTGAAGATCAACTCTGGATCTGATTTGATCACCTCCGGATCTGATTTGATCACCTCGTTCAGTCAAGGATTTGTCAGATCCAGTCAATCTGCTTCAGATCTGACTGATTTCAATCAAATCGGCTAAGAATCCACTGATCTATGATTTTGGATTTGCTCCATTATTCATCAATTTATTAATTAAAATAATCAATAATTGATTTTTGGGGTTTTCTGACCTGAGTGATGGAAAATCACTCAAAACTAGGAAATAGTGGGTCCATGGGTTTACATGGTGCTCTTAGCTTAAAAATGAGCACCTGCATGACTGAAACTGATTATTTGGCCCAGTTTTATTACAAAATCAATTTTTCCAATTAAACTATTAAAAAATAGCCTAAGTTTTGGAAAAATTAAATTTTAATAAAAAACACTGAAAAAACTAAAAAATTGAAAAATTGAAAAAACCTAAGGGGACTTAGACATGTTCATATGACTCAACCATAATGTCTAGCATGTTTATACATTAACACATAGACTCTAATAACCTCAATAGGCCTAAATGCCAAACCGACCACCCCAACTTTGGAGGTATGGAGTGAAAAACTCAGAAATTATCAGTCGTTTATTCAACAACCAATAATAACCAAGGAAAAAAACACCCTGGGATGATTGGATTGACAAATAAAGTCTAAGAGACCGAGTCTTTTACAGACACTATCATGCTACAACATTTATTACGATTCCCCCATGGGGTATGAACATGTGATATAGTACAACAAAGCTTCCTAGAAGCAAGACTGAAGGTTCTCTGAAGTCCGAACAAGTTATCCTTATCCAATACACCAGACTCACTTGATAAAAAAACACTAAGTACAACTTAGGTGGTAACACCACCAAATCTTCTTTTATAGAGACCACCTTGCAAACAATTACAAACAAAAGTTAATAACTAAGCGTGTAGCAAACTACTGCGAAAATTTGAAAGTAAAATACATTTTAAATAAAATGTTCATCGCTTACCTCGGTTTGTTGAACCAAATTAGTAATGGGATTCGACCCCAGAACGATGCATCCACAATCACGCATTCACAGGAAATGAAATCCACCACTGATACTTAAGGTAAAAAGGGAATAATCCAAGTAACCCTGATACAATAAATCTGTTTCCAACATGATACATTATTCCAAAACCACTAAACACATAACCAAAGAGTGGAGCGTAAATAGACCACACTCTTGCAAACAATAGATTACCAACAACCAACGAATACACTAAACCCTAACAGTGCCGAGTTTGGCCATGGAAAAGCCACAACCCAACTCAATAATGAAAAGGGGTAAAAACCTTGGCTTAGTGAAAAGGGAAATCATGGTTGCTGCAACCGACGAAAGTGCCAACTTTATTGCTGGAGCAGAGCGAAAATATAGCTTGCATGTACGGTACGTGCTTCCACGTAGCCAACGATTGGGTGGGTTCATAAACATCACATGGATCATAGCCAACATGGAGGAGAATATTAAATACAATAATTAAACTTATGATATCCAACCTCCAAACTAATTTATCATAATATTACATATAATATTCCTTTATACCAAGTATACCAACGTAAGGCTACGATTTTCACCAAAAACATGAGCTTGGATGTTAGGAGAATTGAACCATAGTGTTAACCATTTAATAAAGTGTTGACCAAGGTATTTTTGGAGTGGGCCTACAACGACTTAATCCAATATTTGTATATAATAATCAACAATTGAATTCCATATCCTTATATGGATCAATATTCCCGCTAAGAACCATGTAACTAGGATTTCCTTCGTTGCACTTGAACAAAAAAATAAACATGTATTAGAAATGTTGCTAAGTAATCCAATAATCTCGAGAGAAATGACATGGGATTAAATATAAAAGACCTTTACACTAATTAAGTCTTACAATTAATAAACATCTGTAATAGCAACGTCTAAGCACAATGTTACGACGTCAAACGGAAGTAGAAGTCATGTTACTTCTAGTTGAGAAGGGAAGGGATTAAACGTATAAGTATAACAATAAAATAGGAAAGAAAGAGATGGTTGGTGAATAAAATCATACAAACAAATTAAGTTCACTATTACTCTACTAATCCATAATTAACCTTTAACATTAAGACCATTCAAAAATAGAAGATAGATGTTTATACATCTTTGATAATATATATATGATGGAACATCATTTGGGAAACCCTCAGGTACTTTCCCATTTTTTTTAGGATGGTACCCAAGGTAAAACGTCGGCCCTGATTATGGGGCCTAACCAAGTGGGGACATCAAGTGAGGTCTCAGCATAGCCACCCAGGGATTTGACCCCAATACCTTCTACTAAAATAAACAACTCTCACCCACTTGAGCTAACCCACCGGGCTGTGTGTGTGTGTGTGTGTGAGAGAGAGAGAGAGAGAGAGAGAGAGAGAGGGAGAGAGAGAATTTGAAATGTTATAAGTGGTATCAGAGCCATGGTTACAACATTGTGTGACCTATGGACTCATTCATGTTATTATAGAGTAAAATTATGAATTCTAAAAACTAATAAGAATTTTCCTTCTTCACTTCAAGGTAATTCATGACAATGCTAGAATCAACACAATCAAACCTGCCAAACCAACTAGTAAATCAAACTTCAGTTCCGGGACAACTATATGATTTAATCATGATAAATGCAAGAAATAGGGTTGAGTTAGAAAGAGCTTGGGCATTAGTAGCAAGGCAAGAGGAATTGGCATATCAATTACAAAATAAGCGACAACGACACTAGTAAAAGAAAAGATAAAACAATGAGTGTTGAATGGAACTCTTGCCAACAAGGACAATAAGAACCATCACAATAGGAAGGAGAACTGTTGATTGAGTTAGACAATGATCAGAAAACCATTACACCTTTAGAACTGTTAAGAACCATGAAAATTTTGAAATCTAAACTACAAAGTATTAAGGCAGATAACCCGAAGGATAAACAACCTCAACATGAACTTAATACAGTATTGCTGCATAATTTGACTGAAATCAAACAAAATCCAGCACAAACTTCGAGTAATGTGGTGAGAAGGATTTATAATAAGGAAGGAGACAAGGAAGAAAAAGAATCCAAATCAAGCCTCCTCTAACAAACTTGGAAAAAGAGGCATCTACAACACTAGCACAATTACATCCTCATCCCCACCTAGATACATGAAAATGTCTAAACACTCACACAACTCTAAACTGAAGGGATATTTAAAAAAGATTAAGGCACCAGCCTTTGAAGGTGAGTTAGATTCAGGACAAAAGGATGAGAAATGACTTCTTGGTATGTCTAAATATTTCCAGGTCCATGCCTATCCAAGTGAAATGAAAACTCGTGCAACAATATATAACTTGAATGGGAAAGCTACACGACGGTGGAGGGATTTAAAATTAACCAAAGGAATAAAATAAGGCAAGATTGATTGGGAAGAATTTAAAATGTTGTTTAAAGAAAAATATTCATCTGAATGATTTTATGATAAGAAAATTAAGAAGTTTCATGAGTTGAAAATGGGTTCAATGAACATGGATGGACTAATTACAAATTTTTTAGAATTATTGCATTACGTACCCTACATAAAAGAAGAGAAAATAAAAATACAAAGTTTTTAAAGTTGTCTACCAACCTATTTTGTGAATAAAATAGAATTCTATACTCCAAAAACTTTGGATCAAGCTTTGTATAAGGCTAGACTGTGTTATGAGCATATCCAGAGTAGGTCAAAAAACAAGGAAAAAATTGATGCATAAAAAGATCTTATTCAAAACAAAGAAAGAAGGGTTATAAACCATCTATTCACAGGAATCAACACAGTAGATTTCCAGGAAACAAAAAAATTCAAAATAATAAATTTGCTGATAAAAGTGAGTATCAGTCAAACATTCTAGCTGAAAGTGGTACAAAACCAATTTATTTCGTAGGAAATAAAACAGGAGTCCAAGGAAAGTACACTATTTTGAATGTCAAGGGCCCCATTATCTCATAGATTGTCCAAACTAGAAGAACAAGGTATTAAATCATTTACAAGAAGATCCTATAGTGGATGAGATGGCCCAAGTGCCCCGAATCTATTCAGCATTGGAGTAACGCCAGGCTGAGTACCAACCATCTATGACTGAAATAGAAGGTAAAATTTTCATGCATTTTTTTTTTAGTTTTGATTGATCCAGGAGCATGTCATAGTTATATCTCCCCTGTAATAGTAAAAAAATGTAAATTACAAAAAGTTAAATCCCCAAAACCATCACTAGTGAAGTTAGCCACTAGAATTAAAGGAGGAATTTCATAATTGATCAAAGGTTGCCCACTAAACTTAAATGGCTTGGAAACTAGTGCAGATTTTAATATTCTACCTTTGGGTTCCTATGATGTTTTAATCAGGACGGACTCGTTGGAAAAACATCATGTCATTCTAAACTATTTAGAAAATACTTTTACATGTGTTGATGATTTAGGAAACCCTTGTTTAGTGAAATGGATACTTAGAAAGAATTCTATACGACAAATTTATTCTCTACAACTTAAAAGGAGTGCTAGAAAATGTTGTAAACTGTATGCAATTAGCATTCTGGACTGTAATGAAGAAACACAACAGAAAATAGATGATATTTCTGTCTTACCATATTTTAAAGATGTGTTTCTAGATGAAATACCTGGTCTACCACCTAAAATAAATCTAGAAGTCTTTATTACTTTGGTTCCTGGAGCAGTACCAATATCCAAAGCACCCTATCGGATGAGTACCCCAAAATTGGTAGAGTTAATAATTCAACTACAAGAATTAGTTGAGAAAGGTTACATTAGGCAAAGTGTATCACCTTGGCGATATCCGATTCTCTTTGTGAAAAAGAAGGATGGGACTTTGAGAATTTGCATTGATTACAGTAAGCTTAACAAATTGACTATCAAGAATAAATATCCACTTCCTAGGATTGATGACTTGTTTGATCAGGTCGGAAAGGAAAAAATCTTCTTAAAGATAGATTTAAGATCAGGATATCCTCAAGTGAGGATTCAAGAAGAGGATGTTGCAAAGATTATTTTCCGAAATAGATACATGCATTATGAATTTGTGGTAATGCCTTTTGGATTGACCAATGCACCCGCAACTTTCATGTGTTTGATGAATACCATCTTCAACCAATATTTTTATAAGTTTGTTATAGTATTCATAGATGAAATTCTGATTTACAAAAAGAATGAACAAGAACATGTTGAACATTTAAAGATAGTTTTACAAACCCTCTGAGAACTTTAGCTTTATGCAAGTTCTCCAAATGTGATTTCTCTAAGAAATAAATTCAGTACCTTGGGTGTATTATATATGAAGAAGGTATACCAGTAGATACTGAGAAGATCAAGGAAATAATGGATTATCCTACTCCTCAAAATGTCTCAGATGTTAGATCCTTCATGGAGTTAGTTATGTACTATAGAAAGTTCATGGAAAATTTCTCTAAGATAGCTTGTCCTATTACCTCTTTTCAAAAGAAAGAAGATAAATTTATTTGGAATGAAAAGTGCGAATTCAGTTTCAGAAGACCTAAGAATTGTTGACAAAGGCACCTGTATTAAAAGTAGCTGACATGGATAAAGATTTTGTAGTTTTCATGGATGCATACAAGGAATGCTTAGGAGGTGTTTTGTTAACATATTACCATGTAATTGCATATGAATCCTGAAAATTAAAATATGGAGAGAAAAATTATGCAACCCATGACTTAGAGTTGGTTGCAATCATACATCCCTTAAGGATGTGGAGACACTACCTCATGGGGAAGAAATTTCTGCTAAAAAACGATAATGTAAGTCTGAAATATCTTTTTGAACAACCCAACTTAAATGCTAGACACACACAATGGTTAGCTTTTATTAATGAGTATGATTTTGAATAAAGACATATAAAAGGTAGGGAAAACAAGGTTGCATATGCCTTGAGCAGGCGAATCCACCTTCTACATGAAATCTGTTTGAGTAAAACACAAGACAATTTAAAAACATAAATTAGATCAACACCGGAAAATGATACATTTTATGTTGAAATTAGAAATAAGTTGCAGAAAAACAACAAGTGTACTTAATTGATGAAAAAGGGTATGTTTGGTCAAAAGGTAGGTTGTATGTTCCTGAAAATTCAAATATTAGACATCATATTCTAACAAAATTTCATAAGAAACCATACTCAAGGAATATTGGTTATCAAAAGATGGTTACAACAGTTAAGAAACATTATTTTTGGCAAAAAATGAGAATTGATATTGTCGATTTCATAGCTAGGTGTCTCAAATTTCAATAAATTAAAAATGAACACCAACACACTGCTGGGTTGTTACAATCCTTGTTATACCATAGTGGAATTGGGAGGTAATCAATATGGATTTCATAATAGGTTTACCAAAAAGAAGAAGAAAAAATGACTCCATAATGACTCAATCATGGTAGTGGTAGATAAGTTATCAAATTATGCACACTTTATTCCAATAAAATTAACTTTTAAAGCAATTGATATCATTGAAAATTTTATGTGAGAAATTTCAAATTGCATGGAATCCCAAAGGAAATCATATCTGACACTGATTCTATGTTTACAGGTAACTTTTGGAAGACTTTATTTGCAGGTTTAGATACTCAACTGAGTTTTAGCACCGCATATCGTCCACAAACGGATGGACAGACATAATGGGTTAACCAAATCCTTGAAGACATGTTAAGAATGTATGTTATGCAAAATCCTCCGAAATGAGAGGACTACTTGCATTTCACTAGTAGAAAATGAGAAATTAATGACTAAAAAAATGACTAAAATCAGGCTATAAACGACTCTTTTTGAGTGAGTGACTAATAGTAGCAAATTTCCACTATCTTATAGCTAGTCGTATTTCACTAGTCATTAATAGCTTGACTTAGTAGTCATTGATTTAGTCATTGATAGAAAATGCTTTAGTCATTGATAGTCAATGATTTAGTCATTGATAGTTAATGATTTAGTCATGGATTTAGTCATTAATTTAGTCACTGAGTTAGTCATTGATTTAGTCGTTGATTTAGTCACTGATTTAGTCACTGATTGCACCATTAATGACCAAATATAGGACTAAATAAACTACTAGATATTAACATATTAATGACTAAGCTAAATACGACTACGATATGGGAAATTAGCTACTAATAGTCGTATATATGCGAATTTAGTCATTTTTGTAGTCACAAATTTATGATAGGGCACGGAGGAATCGAACCACCAACCTCCTGCCTATAATTAGACAGGCGCTCCACCATTGAGCTAGCACCCTTTAAGAAGTTGTTATTGCTTGACAATGATGATAATCAAACTAATTTATGATAGATATCAATCTACAAACTACATAAATATTACTATTACAACTTACTAGTAACTAGTATTTATGATAAACTAATTCCTGAGAGCTATGTACAATTTTCCCTGTAACTAAAGCTAATAAAAATACTACAAATAATCTTACCAAAGAGATTTAGTGACGATTACCTCTTCCCATTCTTCATCACTATCATTCTCATAGTCCAAAGAAGAGTCCTTCCTAAAAGGATTTCGAAGCCCAATGCCATCACTGCATCAAAAACAAAGAGTCAAAAACAAAACTTTCCCTCTTGTCTACTGCAATATTAAGAATCCATGAGCTTCAAGGTGTTTCAGATGTTCCTCATCATGGGCTATCAAAATTAAAACACAACCTGTTGCTTTGATAATTAATAAACTTAAAATTATGCAAAGTATATTCACCTTTTCTTTGAGAAGGTTCCATAATAAGCAGGTCTATGGTTGTGATAAAACTACAAAAGGTTTCTTCTCTTATTGTGAAGCCTATTTTAGCTTTAAATCAAGTGATAAACATTCTAAGAGCCAGGCAGATTCAGAAACTTATTGCTAATGGAGACTCAACGATTATCATTTGAAAAATTAGAGACTTGATTCCCTATGCACCGTAATGTCTTGCAAAAATGATCTCTAGACCTAGAATTCAAAGAATTGCAAGTATTTTGACTTGGGGAATTCCAAGTATTGCAAGTATTTAGCATTGAATCATTTACTGTTTCAAAGGTACCATTTTTTATGGAGGAGTTATGCTTTGTGAATCATTATTCCTTGGTTATAAGGGCACCTAATAGTGGATTCAATAATTAAAGAGTCATGTTGCAAATATAAAGAGAAATACCTTGCTCCTACAACATTGTGTCTTTAGAAAAACCTTTAAAGGGTTGTATATTTGGATTCTAGGTGATGATACCAGTTATTTGAAAGGTGGGACAACTGGTTAAGCATGAATTAAACTTGAAAAACTTGCAAACTATTAGGTATAACAAAATATATATTAGCTCTGTGTTGAGATGTATAGGATCTGAAACAGCTTCCATGATGATCGGACAACAGTTCACAGAGAGAAATAACCATTGATAAGAACTGAACTTTCCTTAGAATGTATGGTCACCTAAAATAAGACTACACTAAAATTTAGATTCTAGTAAGCTTTTGAGATTGACTAAACCTATCGAAAAGGTTGGAGAGACTGGTATTCTGCAGTGTTCTTATAATGCACAGTTGCATAAAGGCATATTCTTATCAAGATTTATGACTTTCAAAATGAAGGAATTTACTTGACCATGAAATGCACATTTATGATGAAGCAAAGGATAGAGAAAATCATGATGAGGTTCATATTCCCCATTTGAACTTCCTACAAGAAACTATTTCTTCATAAGGGTAATAAAGCATGTCTCCATCTTGCTTGAGTGGAATGTGAAAGTTCCCTGCCCTGATTATCTGATTATGAATTAGTTTTAAGTTCCAATTCCCTTCTGGCCCTATGGCATGTTTACACCTTCCACTCTGACTCCCCACGTGGGATGTGTTGCTTCTTCAATGGAATATAAGAGCCTCACTAAGACCTGGGTCTCGTATTTTGGTGTGGAGTTATATTTCAAGTACAAAGTTCAAGGTTCATGAAGAATTTTTCAAAACCTAACATTAGTATAGCATTATAACATAGGGTATGTTTATGTGGGAGGATAGAGGTAGGGCAAAGCAGATGGTAAGAGTAAGAGAGGGTCTGACCTAGCTAATTTAAAGAAAAAAAATCTAAATCTTGGCTGAATTAGAGATTGAATAGTCTCTTAGTAAGGGGTAATGTGTTGGTGAGTGAGTGTAGCGCTAAGGCCTGATTTTGGAAAGTGATGCTAAGAAGTCTCCAATATGGCCAAGGGATATCTGACAATCCTACACGACATTGTTAATGTCCCAATGAAACTTAAAGACATCCCCTGTGCAATGTTAGACCTTAAAAGATAGGGTCATCTGAAAATGGTTATCTCTTGTATTTAGATCCATAAAAATAAGTCTATATCCATAGATAACAAACTTGGAAAAATACAAAGGCTTAAAATGGTTGGATAAAAGGAAACAAAAGTTGTAAATGCCATATTAGCAAGAGGTAAAACATAATTATTAAAATAAAATTACTAATATCCAACAACAAAAGAAGACAAAACTCACCCTTGGCCTCTGAAGGAACCAAAAATGTGCTTCCCTCTGAAGTACTCTAAAATCCTTGCATCTTTGGGCCATAAGCATTATTAGATATTCCATTAATATTCAATAGTTTATGTCCATTTGTGCTTTCCAAAACATCTTGTCCATTTGCCCATTCCCTCTGCAATTGCCTAGACGATGCCAAATTGGGAGTGGAATAATGGCTTGATCTTTCTATAGAACCTTCTGACCTTGCAAATAAAAATCTCAACTGCTTTCTATTCTGAGACTTCCATGAACTTGATATTTCCTTTGACAACCCATTGCATTTATCAGTCTCAACAAAGAGAAAATTTGCTAAATTGTGAGGACTATTTAATACACTATCATCTGAATCAAAATTCAAAGACAATATGTTTGAAATTATACTGTTTTCTCCAGCATCTGAGCCATTCATATAAAATTCTAGAAGGATATTACACACCATATTCTCCAAGCATTCTAGCTTTCCAGAACTGGCATTAGAATCTTTAGCAATTTCTACTTTCTCGGGAATTTGAAAACTAGTACTTGTACTTCTATCGGTTGCATCTAACATAGACTCATTTTCAAAATTTTGGATAGAGCTTGTACTAGTATTTCCAGCTTCTGAAACTAATCTTTCCTCTAACATAGGCTCATTTTCACAATTTTGGATAGAACCTGCACTAGTCTTTTCAGCAGTTGAAACTAATCTTTCCTCTGCTTTATGATCGGTAACTCCAAAGCTGTCATTGTCACCATTAAGGGTGTAAGTATTTACATACTTTTGATGAAGAGAACAATATTTAGAACTATAATCATCAACTGAAAATTGGAATTTTTCCATAAAGGGAGGCACCTATGCTTCTGAAGAAATAGCTGTAGAGCAACCTTCACCATATGGTTCTGCAAAGTGTTCTTCATAATTGTTTTGATACCTATCATCAAATGGAGACCTTTGTAGACGATTCTCAACATGGTTTCCTGAAAGCATTCTACTGCTTTTATTTAGAGCAACAACATTCACTTCACTATTGCTTTGAACAACAGAGTTGCTTTGAGGGAAAGAGATTGGAAAGCTATCTTTAGAAAGTCCAACACAGACAATACCAGATGACACTGAAGCTACATCTGTTCTTTCACTTCTTGTTGTTTCAATGTGCCCACTGCCCAACTCAGATGAACCCTTGTGTGTGTTAGAGGATGAACTCTTCAATAGACTTTTAAAACCTTCATGACTTCTACATTTCATAGTAGGATCAACTAAAATGGCATTCTTTCCCTGGAAAGCTTCCCCGACAGTATTTACACATGAATTTAATTTTATATATGTTCCACTCATTGCATTAGGTTTGGAATCAATATGTTTTTTAGATATAAACGTTGATGACTGCCCATCCTTATTGACCAACGGCTTGCCATGATCAGAACTCAACCCTGATGCCATAGCTTCCACCACCAAGGTAGGGAGATTTAATGTTGGAGACACTGAAAGTGAATGAGATGAACTTGTTTTAGGATTAGAGGAGCTTTGAAAAGCTGGGATCCTCATACTAAATGATTTTTCCTGTGCAGCATGGGAGCCCTTGCAACAACCATTAATGTCTCAATATTCAGTAAGATATGTAATATTCCACCACAAACTCCTAACTCATATGGAAGCTTATGTTCACTAAACTTAATGTGTAATGTTACTCTGCACCAATCTAGGGGGGTGCTACAAAACTAAACAAATATTCCATGACAAGAAACAAATTTCATACCAAGATGCACTAGCTGGCAATACAATTGATCTTCCAGTAGCTCAATTGGCAAGGGAAGTCTCAGCATTACCTCATGTTTTCTAGTTTCACATGGAAATATGAATAGGTATATATTATTAGGAAATGAAAATGGAGCCATGTATAAAGAATATAGAAGACAATCACTGAAGTAAAACATAAGCTGTCTAAAGAAAATACACATTAGCTTCTATACTATAGATTATTTAGGATTGAATCAGAAGCTATTAAATAATCTACATAGAAAAAGCTTTCTGCACAGATATCAATAACAAATGTTAAAGATAATTGGACGAAAGTACAATATACTAAAATCCTAAAGTCAATTACAGGAGCCAATGATTTGCTCAATTTACTTGAAGAAGTTGATCCAAGCAAGGAAACCTCTGCCACTAGTGGAGGTAAACAAAGTCCCCAGTGTTGCTGAGAAGGATTTGTAACATCATAGAACTTCTGAGTTTTACTGCTAGAAAAATAGGACATAGAAAATCAGAAATCATAAAAGCTAAATGTGAAATATTTTTTAAAACAATTTAGCCCAATAAAGAAAACTTTCTAAATTAATTAAATGCTAGAACAAAATTATAGGGGATTAAAGTAGCAAACTCGTTTATATCACCCATTTACTTTTGGTAGATGACACATTGATTTTCAGTCAATAGTTCTATTAGGGAGCTGGAAAAGCTTAAGGGGATTCTGGACCTCTATTGCAAGACTACAGGAATCGTAATAAATATGAATAAGTCTTTAGAAATGTAAAGTGGATTGGCAGAGTAATTTAAAGACCAGACCAAAATGACATTTCCCATTAATTATTTCAAGAATTCAAATACCTGGGTTTCATCTTGAAACCATATTATTGAGATTTAAATTTTGGTCGTAACTATCCTGTGGTTCATATATTAACCTTCATTAATCTATTCTAGAGAGCATACAGGAGTATTGGATGTCTATAGCACAACGACCAAAAGGAATCTTAACCAAATCAAAAAGAAGTGTTTCATCATCCTTCACGTAGGAGGGAGGGCCAAGAAATTCCATTAGTTATAAATGGAACAAGGTAGCCAATTCCAAGTAAGCTGGGAATGGGGTTTAAAACACATAAAACACTTCCGCTCAAAATTTGCAACTAAAAGCCTTTAGAGATTGCTTTATAATGATGGAAACTGAGGTCAAGTTATGAAATCCAAACACTTAAGAGATGCATCCATGGAATATTGGCTTTAAAAAAAACACTCACAGGATTCTTCCATTACAAGGAAATCCTTTGGTAAAGTTTTCCCCTTGGTGGGTAAATAAATGAGGGAACTAAGGAAAAGTCAGAATTGGAAAGGACTCGTGGATCGGTATTGAAGGAAATTTTAAATTTTAGAGGCTCTGCTAGATAGTTTACATGCTCAGTGAAATATACTGTCATAGAGAGGTGGACTCACAATTGGAAAGAAATGCCTAGTCTTGAGGATGGCTGACAGCAGACAGTCTTAAGTTTACAAGGTGAGCCAAAGGAATGAGATGATTACATTGACTTGCCCAATCATCAAGGCTCCGAGAATTTAAAGTGTTCAAGGATCAAGGGAACAAGGAAATGCGCTCTGTGGGTCAAAATAGGTTATGCTACCAAAGTGGAGGAACTCACGCAAGAGAGAGCATCCTGGAGGACAGTTGTTTGGAATCTATTTGGCCCTTTAGAAACAAAAACACTAATGTGGTTGGTACTGGCTAATAAAGTACTACCAGTGGGCAAATGAGAGATTGGTGCAGACAAGGGTGATGTATCATATGCAAATGCAATGCTGAGTCTGTGGATCACTTGTTCCTCTTGTGCACCTTCTCCAGATCTGTATGACTTGATGTGTCACAGGTTATAGGGGACAGATCAAGATGACATATATAGGCATAGCTTGGTAGATTGTCTAGGACTGGATTGGTGACAAAACTGTAGCAACTTTTAAGGCTCCCATGTTTTGCTTATATATGATATATGGATGTCAAGAAATTTGTTGATCTTCCTGGAACAGGTCTTCACAATTGCCCAGGTAGCACATAGGATTAGAGAGGTAATGGACTGAAAAAGGATTCTAAAAGAAAAACCTTCCAGCTGTTCACTAATGCATTATATTGATAAAGAAAAGCCTAGGTATTTTCAAGAGAGCATGAAAAGGAGTATCAGGTCTTTGTGGAGTTGGTGCTTTGTTTTTTTTTACTCTTCTTTTCATTTGTTGCTACACTATGAGGCTAGTAACGGGGCAATCAAGGCAGAAGTCTACATTCAAACTGTGGAAAACAGCTGAGAATGGAGGAATTAAACAATTTCAAGATCATGGAGATTCAAAGTTTATCATAGATTGGGCTAATCATCTGTCCAGCATCGAGAAATTGGGCCTGCATGAACGAAGTTCAAGAGGTCAAAAAATGTTTTGAAACCATAATAATAATCTTTTTTCGACACATTTACCAAGATTTCAACTCAATGGAAGATAATATTTCTAAATATACTTTGTTGTTACAGAAGGGTACCTAAACCAAACAAGAATTTAGAAAAGTCATTCTCCTATCTGATTCAGAAAAGACTTGTACTAACAACTCTTCTTTTCATTTGTTGCTAAACTATGAGGCTAGTAAAGGGGAAAGCAAGGTAGAAGTCTACATTTAGACTGTGGAAAACAGCTGAGAATGGAGGTATTAAACAATTTCAAGGTTATGGAGATTCAAAGTTTATCATAGATTGGGATAATCATCTGTCCAGCATTGAGAATATGGGCCTGCATGAACCAAGTTCAAGAGGTCAAAAATTGTTTTGAAACCATAATAATAATCCTTTTTCGACACATTTACCAAGATTTCAACTCAATGGCAGGCAAGCTTTCTAAATATACTTTGTTGTTACAGAAGGGTACCTAAAACAAACAAGAATTTAGAAAAGTTACTTCCTATCTGATTCAGAAAAGACTTGTACTAACAACCACTTAATGGCAGATTAGCTCATAGTCATAGTTGAGGGATGTAGACATTGGTTATGCTCGTCTTGTTGTATTGCTGGTTTAGATATTAGGACTCTTTTGATGATTGTGTATTGATGACAGATTGAGTATCCTAGAGAATACGTAATGAAGACTTTTAATAGTTTTCTTAAATTTCTTTGTTTTTGAATGACGGACAACAAAACAGTATCCAACACACTTGAGTCCTTGTAGGACTAGTCAAATGTATATTTGTATTTATTCCTTGGGAATATCAAATATAGTGATTTTAAAACACATCTCAGAGAACAAAGAAATCATGGATCTGATATAAATCTTGACCCTTCATTGAAGTTTCATGATCTTAATCAACAATCGTATTTTCATTTAAACAAAAAAAAACATGTGTATTCATTCACCTACTTGTCTTAACAAGCAATAAACTTGCATAAATTTAGCAGATCATGTTTTCAGCTACAAGGTTCCCCTATAGAATATCTCTATTTGGTATGAGATACACAAAAATACTAGTCATCTTATCATTTGATTATGCAACTTGAGGGTAAAAAGGAAATAAATTCCATAAATAAACAAGTGCATATGTGAGAGCTCTCATATTTACTACCGGAGTTCATAGATGATTTGGCCCTACTTATTTAGACTGAATTCTGATCGAAACTTTCAGCAATTTTTAAAGATGTGAAACTCAAATCAGTGATTCTCGGCATGGAATAGCTTGCTAGATATACAGATTTTTGGTTTCTATCAGATCAAGGACTTTATTCTTTTGGTGATATGGCTATAAACCTGTGTATGGGATTTTGGGACCACATATGGGACAAACTGTTTGAGCTGAAAAGAAGTGTTTTGAAAAGAATTAGAAACAAGCCTCTTCTGCAAAATGTATTTTTGTTATCTATTAATAAAATTAATCTTTTTTCACTGGAAAAATAGAGTTTGCACATTTAAATTCCACACAAATAAAAAGAAACCCTTCCACATTTTAGATAAAACTATAGCCTAGCATGCATCAGCTAAAGCTATGATCAGGAATCAAAGAAAATTGACATGGGAATTACAACATGGGAGTCTTTTGTCACAGATACATTTTCTTACATTTCATGTATGACAAGGTAGCCTTTTTCCACCAAAAAATATCATTTCAAGTATGAAAATGGAGCTTTTTCTCAAAACAAAAAATCATTTCAGCTATGGAAAGGGAAGCTTTTTTATAGCCAAAACAAAAAATTCATTTAAGGTCTGACGAGGTAACCTTTTCTAACAAAAGAGCACATGTTATCTACTGAAGTTCAACAACAACTCCACTTATTTTCTGAGCTACAATTTCTTCGTTCTGTAAATGAATCCAATCACTATCATAAGCAATAGTAGTTCACTTATTTCTATAGATACCCCGTTATACAATCTCAAATGAAGACAATTACTCTCATGGCCAAAAACTGTAATTTGTATTTACATCATGAAAAGCTTCTTTTAAAAGTGCATAGAACATATCAAACACCCAAACCAAATAACAAAGCAAGTCTAATATTTTTCCCACACAACTTCCAATGTTTCTCCAATTTGAACATGATGCACATTACACCCAACACCAAACAGTGAAATTTACAAATGCAACATCCAAGAAAGATATCACTTGCAAATAAAGATGGCATTCAAAAGCCCACCTATAAAATTAAAAATAAATTGAAACTTTTCCTAAGCTCGACCTTAAGTAGAAAATAATTATTCCATATTAATTAGCTTACATCTATGAGATAAAACACTGTTTTTATTTCTACATCTATAGTGCACAACTTATACACATTACTAATTGTTGTAGGACTTCAATTAATCTCACAAATCCTAAAGTAAAGAACTCAGAAAAAGTATGCCACGGAAAGCTTACGAATTATCCCTAAAAAAGCATATACATTTAGATGACAACATTCACTACAACCAGTTTATGATGTTACAAACTTAAAAATCAATAAATAATGAAAATGACTATCGGCTACCATAGCATAACATTCAGTTTTGAATACTTTGAATATTGACTCTTACTGCATAAAGGACCTACATTGAATCCGACTGGATAATGTCCCACATTGACTCTTACTGCTTAAAAGACCTGCAAAATCATTCTTGTCAATGCTTAATAATAATCCAGAAAAAAATTAAATTTTATTAAGATACCCCCAAACGTAATTTAGAATACAAATTCATTAATAAAGTGGAAAAAAGAGTGATTTAGATCTGAATAATAAACAAAAAAACTTATCAAAGTCATTTAAGAAGGACAACTCATTTTTTTTAAATCTAGCAAAAGACATAATGGTCTAAAGTTGTAATTATCTTTCAAAGATGCAAGTAAAAATTGTGGCAGCTCAGAACCAATGCCCTTGTATACCAAACACTTTTATTTTATCACTAATATAAACGAAATCTCATTTAAATATAAAATCATGTGCTTCGCAAGCATCTAAAGAAGGAACATTCTCCATTATCCTTTCTCAAAATTCAACAATATAAAAATGTTAATATATTAAAATGCCAAAAGGGCACATAAAATCAAATAACATACAGAAATTTCAATGGAAATATTATCCAAGAAAATGCTCTAAATCTCCCAATACCAAGCGTCCTACCTAACATTGTCATCAATGCAATACAACCCTGCCAAAAGAGAGCACAGAAAAGGCAAAAATGAATAACACAATGATTTTAAGTTCTTTACAAGGAAAAACCAAACACTACTACTAATGTAAATAGAAGACACAAACCACACCAAATAGGTCTTCCTGACTAAACACAAAAAATGCTATTAAAATTATGCATACTTACAAAAGTTCAATCTAATCTTCTTCTTCAGCCTCATTCTCAGCGATATTGAAGTAGCGTAGTTCATAGACTTTGTGGTCCTTGTTTGAAGCTATCACACGCAGCCAATCTCTCACATTATGCTTATTCAAATATTTCTTTCTCAAGTACTTCAAATATCTGTCAGTAAATAAAAATTGTAATTAGACACACACAAGTTTAAAGGTGAAGCACGTGCAAAAATCCTTCAGAACACATCTCTCTCTCAGTCAATCCTCTCTTATTATGCTGCTCCAAAATTTTCCTGGTTAATTACTTCAAATACCTGTCAATATAAAAATATGAGCAATGAAAACATGTAAATTCTCTTAAGAACACCCCTCTAGAAATTTCTATTTTGTAGCCTTTAGAAAAGCCTTTGATACAGTTTCATGAGAGAAACTACAAGAAAGGGTTAAGAAAATGGCAGTTGTGAATGATTAGAAAACAGTGGTGCACAAACTATAAGGGAAGGTCAGCACCAAAACAGAACTTAGGAAACTATCAAAGAGCTTTGGCACTAATGTAGGACTGAAAAATGGCTGCCCACCTCACTTCCACATTGTTTAATCTATATATAGCATTGTTACACAAACATATTCCTAAAGGTAGGGAATGCACTCCCCAAACTCCTGGGACATGGGTACTACAAGGGAGACATTCTCCACATCCCCTTTTGGAGGAGATTCAAGGGAGATTCATTAGGGAACATTCCCCTAAAAAAATAAGATGCTTCCATACAACATTTTTCCCTAAATCAGTATGTCTGTATTTTCAAGAAAAGTAGGGAAAAAAAGAAAGAGAAAAAGCAAAATGAATGTAACCTAATGCATAGGTAGATGAAGAGGGAAATGATCAGACACAGCTTGGGTTTGTTTATAACTTTATGTTAGTGTGACATTAAGTAATTGTAGAAATTGCAAATGCCTCTAATTCAGATAGCAGCATTCCCATGATTGGTCCTTATTTGTTCATGTGCAGTGTTAGTGCCAGAAATTGTTCCCAGACTGCAAGAGAACAAGCCAACACAATCTCAATAATCACAAAAAAGTAAAATAGGGTTTTTAGGGTTTTCAAGGTTTTTTGGATGAGCAGTTTGAAGACAAGAGGGAAAACACTCATAAAACAAAAGTAAACACTAAATCATGAGCATTGAATGGTTGAGATGCATAACATATAAACCATAATCCAACAGAAAACATAATACTGAATTTCACCCACATTTAGCAAGCATTCCAAGCATAAAAACATTAAACAAGAAATGAATATACCAGCTGAGTAATTAACACAAATTATAAATGAAACCAATCAATAATCCGAAGGGAATATAGTGCATATATTTCATAGTTCAGTCTTCAAAAAACACATAAGAGTTTTTACTTAGCTCATAAACAAACCCGGATAGCCTCCCCTTGTCAGCAAAAAATCGAACCCCTCTCCTGTACCCTTGTACATCTTTTATAAGTACAAATAAGTAGTTCTATCTTCCCTTCATTAGGTCGAATTTGAAACTACTCAACAGTTACATTAACTAACTTTCAACTAATTGACTAAAAATAGCAAAATCGGATTCCTGGTAAATATGGCGAATTTCTGAAAAATATGTGTCAAAGAAGATTCCATATCTCTCAATCCGTGACACCTGTGTAAACACTGAGAGAGGTTTTTTTGAATGGGTCCATTATGGAAAACAACCTCTCTTGGTTTTTAACAATTAATCTCCAATCAATCAAAATATTCCCTGCAAGATGAAGACTAAAACAGGAAAATATTAAATATTTTTAAAACCCTGAAAAATAGGCTGTAAATATTAAATTGAATCTTTCAAACCTTGACATATGTTGCAAACCTGAGAGAGGTTTTTGTGAATGGGTATCTTATGAACAAAAACCTCTTTTTTTTTCCAAAATTCATCTCCATTAGCTCGTGGTATGCACTCAATTGCAATAACCCAAAACAGGAAAAACAGAGCATAATTGTCAATAATCTTTGCACACTCTAAGTTTTCTCTCAGTCTTTTATTTGCAGTCATGAATCCTTCATTGATTTCATGCAGGTGCTCAATTTTATGGTATTGCTTAAATCTTCTATGCAGGTTTTCTTTTTCAGAATCAATACATTTGTCTCCTGATATTGTTTGCATCCTTTCTGGTGTCCATGGGATTTTCAGTTTCTTATAGATTTCTTCATCCTCCTTCATAAGCTCTATGGAGGTCACAAGAAACTCTAGATGTTCTTCAGCTTCAACATTGCAGTGAAATTCTTCTTCAAATATCTCTTTTTTCTCCATACAGGAACTCTTTACCTTATTTTGTCGTTGTTCTTGAATTCCCTCGATGAGTGATTGAGGCAAACTCAACAACATTCATTTTTTCCCTTTTTGACACTCTTTCCTCATCACAATGAGTGTGAATCTCTTGCTAAATACAAACCCTAGCTTCATCAGTAACATGAATTCTAGCCTCATCAAATAGGTATTTTTCTTCCTCCTTTGATAGTATTGTAATAAGGCTTTGCTTTTGCTCCTCAATATCTTCTTTTACATTTTGAATTGATTCTGTAGGTACAACATCTACAATAGGCTCAGCTTCTTTAATTTATGACTGTAAAGTCTTTCTCTCATTATCATTAACTCGCTGTTCAAATTCAGAGTTTTTATTTTCCTGGTTTGAAGTTTCTTCTAATTTAACATTTTCTTCATCCTTGACTATTACCTTTTTCTAAGCTTCTTAATCAAAGTCTACCCTTTATCTATCTGTTTTCTTTGAGACTGTTTCTCTTTATCAGTCTTGAATCCTGACCAAAATATGAAATGCTCCCAAGTCTTTTCCCTTTTCTGTAATACAATACTTAAGATGAGCTTAATGAGTCCATGGTGAAAAACAGATTGCTTTGTATGATCTTGGTGCTCTCTCACCCTACATGACATCTTTTGTAGACTTTTCAAAAAGAAAAAATGTAATTTCATTTTAGACTCATCACTAAGATGGTGGAGAAACCTAAAGTGATATTTGAAAACAAAGGCATATCTACCCTCACAGGTAACATAGCTTTGCAATACTTTAATGGGCTCAATCCATTCAGGTTTAAAGTTTTGGATTGCAACACCTTTTCCCCAATCTGCAATCACACCAAGAAGCAAGTATTTTTGAGCATTAAAGGTGAAAGGAACCTTTTTGAACCAAAACTCTCCTTCATCCAAAATCCCTGTTGCTTCAGCTATTAACTCTCTAGTTAATTTGAACTTCAAGGTATCAAAAGACACTGTATCTTTGTCTAAACATTGAGCAAATTTGTATGACACCTCTGAATGATGACCTTCAATCCTTTCGAAGAACATTAACCATCCTGCATTTGCAAACAACTGTGCACAATCTGGAAAATTCTTTACCCAGCTTAAGTCCGAGGGTTCTGCCCTGTTGGTTTTTCCACTCTTTTTCATATTTACTATGGTTAAACAACTTCTGTCAAACACCACAGTCTGACTATCTTCCAATCTTAACAAACTGACCTAGAATACAATATAGGGATCTCCAAAATGCTCTACTCTGAATTCCTCTATTTAAATGATGAATACTTTAAATGTATTGGTTAATAATTCATCATTTAACATGGATTAGGTTAAAACTAGTATTATGTCTTTGAATCTGTCATTAGTCATTTCTTCAAAAAAATCCCCAAATTAAAGACCCTGGTAATTGCACGCGGACTATCTGTTAAGATGACAAATTCGAATGCTGGGAAATGGTTATTTCAATTGTTAGGTGTCGAATTGCATGCTCCACCTTTCTATGACCGCTTAGACCACTCCAGCTAACCGCTCTTGCAATCCCTAATTCTCACTCTATTTCGAAATCCTGATTATCAAGCACTGATTTCTCACCACAACCTTCACTTTCTCTTCGTGCACTTCAGGTAAAAACGCAATTCCATACACCTTGGTCTCATTATACTCTGCTATCATTATTACACCAGCTCTGCAAGAAACCTCCACGATTCGCCTTCATAATGATCTTCCACCTGCCATAGTGATTGAACTACAAGAGACACGTATCAAATCCATCACACAATGTGATTGACATCTCATGTGTGAAAATCCTTAAGAAACTGAACCAAAATTGATGATTTTTAGCTTGTGCGACTTTCTTGTAGCACTCCTGTGTAACTTTTTCTAGCTTGCACTACAGGAATCCCTGTTTTATGATTTTTTAACCAAAACTAAAAAAAAAATGTTGTTTTTGGTAAATAACTTTAAGTAAGGTCTTATGATATTTCTTTAGAACCTTGCAGAAATATATACATCCTATAAGCCGATAAAAACCATGAAATTAATTAAGTAAAGCAAAAATTAAAAAGAAAACCTGTTAAATCAACTATAAACATAAGGCTAAAATCAAAATATTTTAAAAGAAACCAAGGTCAAAACTTTAAAAAAATAAGAAAAATCATATTTTTAAGACAAGCAAATGGTTCAAAAATAGAAAACAAAAACAGGCTATAACATCTGGCTCCTGCTGTGGGATGAAGTCCTCCCTATGAGGCTTCAAGAACCTAGAGACTAGTGCCTTCTGTAACCAAAAATGCCTACTTTTCTGTAAAACATCCATTGGGCTATGGAGTCTTTATTCAATCCTTCACACACTGATATATACAATGAAAATCAAATCTCTTTCTTTGAGGAACCTTCCATTTACTGAATCAAATTGTAATCCCATTTCCAATGTAACTAGGAAAGAATTTTGTCAACCCACCAAAACTTGTTTCCAACTTCGAATATATATATAATCAGAAATATTGAAAAACATGAAGAGCAAAGATCTAATAACTTATACTCACTTTCATCAAATAGTGTCTCTAAAATAACAGATTTATAACTTAGTATTGACTCTAAATAATCTGCCATTGGATCATAAAAATTTCCAAAAGTTACCTCTTCCTATTCTATGAAAAAGATAGGCTGTCCATAAGAATATTTTGTTCCATGAATATCAAGCAGGCATTGGTGATAAAAGACATCAGGATCAGCCTGAATTTGCTCCAGAATTTTTTGGACAGTATCATCAATAATGTCAACAAGCTGAACCTCCTTTTCCACACTGTCTTCAAATGGATAACTATCATGCATTGGCTTTGGCTGTTCAAGAATAATGGACTGAATGCATTCCTGAATCTGCTGATTAGATTGTGCCATATCACACACCTCACACATTTATGGGTCTTTCTTTTCAATTTCATCATCATATTTATTAAAAATTAGAGCATCTTCATAATGGTTTTGAACAACAGATTTATCATAACCATGAATATACGAAACTTCTAAAAAATTGAGAACAACCTGGCTTTCATCGATTTTAGTGTCAAAACAAAAAGGAATAGAGTATAATTCATCACATAATTATTGTCTTGGAACCCTAATCTCTTCATCATAACAAGGAGCATTTTGGGAAATTTCGAATGATGATGCTGAAGGTTCATATTTTTCTTCAATACAAAACCGATCTTTAACACAACATTGATTTCCAATAGTTTGTTGAACAAGAGATTGATCTTCAACAGGATTAGCATTCAAATTATTATTAAGACTATTGAAATCATTATGAGAATATTCCAAACTATCTCTCCTGATCTCATCACTAGAATAATCTTCAACTTGACCTAAAACAACAACTTGATTATCGTAATGATCATGGAATTCTTCCTTGACAACAGTATCTGAAAATGTTACCTCTTCATCTTCAGCAAATTCTGAAACTTCAACTTCTTAATGATATGTTTTGAATCCTTGATTATACTTATCATCATGATTTGAATCAGAAATTGTGTTATAAAAATCAGCATGTTCACAACAATCTTTAAAAAAGAATTCAGCTAAGAACACATACTTACAATGTTTTCGAAAACATGTGTGGAATTCTTTCAGTGAGGAAATGCTAGCAGCGGGAAGAGAAAAATACCATTCTCGTGCGTCTTGCTTGAGTGAATACATGAACATATTCATGTTTTATATTTAACTGAACCATATATTGATGAAATCTGATGAGGTGATCTGAAGGATTATCCTCTTTGCTTTCTCTAAACCGTGGAATACAATATCCCCAAACATCCATAGTAGGTACTGGATTTGGAAAACCTGAAACATCGAAAAAATTGAAAGGTGCAAACCTTCGAGCCAGAATGGCTTCCATGGACTTCGGCCTCTGCATCTTGAACTAGTGGAGTCGCCAATCGATTTGTCAAGATAGATTTTTTTTTCCTCCTCAGAAAGAGGAAGGGGTGACAGTAGGTAAAATTAATTAGAGCTACATAAAGCTGGGGATGACTGAGACCTTTTAATTTACCTAACTCTTTTTCAAAATCTGTTCTGGGTCTGAAACACCCAACTGTAAAGGTGAACTAGGTCTGTTTCTTGTTCCAACTCCCTTAGTAGCCACTTTGAAATACTAGTGAAAATTAGTCTTTAAGATTTGTTGGTTTAAGTTCACCTCTCAAAACCAGTGAAATGATAAGTATCCCAGGAAAATAGGTTTTCAACTTCATTCCCCGGCAACGACGCCAAAGATGTTAGTGCCAGAAATTGTTCCCAGACTACAAGAGAAGAAGTCAACACAATCTCAATAATCACAATAAAGTAAAATAGGGTTTTTAGGGTTTTCAAGGTTTTTTGGTTGAGTAGTTTGAAGACAAGAGAGAAAACATTCATAAAACCAAAGTAAACACTAAATCATGAGAATTGAATGGCTGAGATGCATAACATATAAACCATAATCCAACAGAAAACACAATACTGAATTTCACCCACAGTTAGCAAGCATTCCAAGCATAAAAACATTAAACAAGAAATGAATATACCAGCTGAGTAATTAACACAAATTATAAATGAAACCAGTCAATAATATGAAGGACATATAGTGCATATATTTCATAGTTCAGTCTTCAAAAAACACAAAAGAGTTTTTACTTAGCTCATAAACAAACCCTGATAGCCTCCCCTTATATCAGCAAAAAATCGAACCCCTCTCCTGTACCCTTGTCCATATTTTATAATTACAAAGAAGTAGTTCTATCTTCCCTTCATTAGGTTGAATTTGAAACTACTCGGCAGTTACATTAACTAACTTTTACCTAATTGACTAAAAATAGCAAAATCGGATTCCTCGTAAATATGGCGAATTTCTGAAAAATAGGTGTCAACGAAGCTTCCATATATCTCAAATCCGTGAAACCTATGTACAAACTGAGAGAGGTTTTTGTGAATGGGTCTGTTATGGACAAAAACCTCTCTTGGTTTTTAAAAATTCATCTCCAATCAATCAGAATATGCCCCGCAAGATAAAGACTAAAACAGGAAAATATTAAATATTTTTAAAACCCTGAAAAATAAGCTGTAAAGATTAAATTGACTCTTTCAAACCTTGATAGCTGTTGCAAAACTGAGAGAGGTTTTTGTGAATGGATATCTTATGAACAAAAACCTCTTTTTTTTTTCCACAATTCATTTGCATTAGCTCTTGGTATTCACTCAATTGCAATAACACAAAACAGGAAAAACAAAGCGTAATTCTCAATAATCTTTGCACACTCCAAGTTTTCTCTCAGTCTTTTATTTGCAGTCACTAATCCTTCATTGCTTTCATGCAGGTACTCAATTTTATGGTATTGCTTAAATCTTCTTTGCAGGTTTTCTTTTTCAGAATCAGTACATTTGTCTCCTGATATTGTTTGCATCATTTCTGGTGTCCATGGGATTTTCAGTTTCTTATAGATTTCTTCATCCTCCTTCATAAGCTCTATGGAGGTCACAAGAAACTCTGGATGTTCTTCAACTTCAACATTGCAGTGAACTTCTTCTTCAAATATCTCTTTTTTCTCCATACAGGAACTCTTTACCTCATTTTGTTGTTGTTCTTGAATTCCCTTGATGAGTGATTGAGGCAAACTCAGCAACCTTCATTTTTCCCCTTTTTGACATTGTTTCCTTATCACAATGAGTGTGAATCTCTTGCTCAGCACAAACCCTAGCTTCATCAGTAACATGAATTCTAGCCTCATCAAATAGGTATTTTTCATCCTCCTCTGATAGTACTGTAATAGGGCTTTGCTTTTGCTCCTCAATATCTTCTTTTACATTTTGAATTGATTTTGTAGGTACAACATCTACAATAGGCTCAGCTTCTTTAATTTCTGACTGTAAATTCTTTCTCTCATTATCATTAACTCGCTGTTCAAATTTAGAGCTTTTATTTTCCTGGTTTGAAGTTTCTTCTAATTTAACATTTTCTTCATCCTTGACTGTTACCTTTTTTCTAAGCTTCTTAATCAAAGTCTGCCCTTTATCTATCTGTTTTCTCTGAGACTATTCCTCCTGATCAGTCTTGAATCCTGACCAAAATATGAAATGCTCCCAATTCTTTTCACTTTTCTGTAATACAGTACTTATGATGAGCTTAATGAGTCCATGGTGAAAAACATATTGCTTTGTATGACCTTGGTGCTCTCTCACCCTACATGACATCTTTTGCAGACTTTTCAGAAAGAAGAAAGGTAAGTTCATTTTAGACTCATCACTAAGATGGTGGAGAAACCTAAAGTGATATTTGAAAACAAAGGCATATCTACCCTCACAGGTAACATAGCTTTGCAAGACTTTAATGGGCTCAATCCATTCAAGTTTAAAGTTTTGGATTGAACACATTTTCCCCAATATGCAATCACACCAGGAAGCAAGTATTTTTGAGCATTAAAGGTGAAAGGAACCTTTTTGAACAAAAACTCTCCTTCATCCATAATCCATGTTGCTTAAGCTATTAACTCTCTAGTTAATTTGAACTTCAAGGTGTCAAAAGACACTGTACCTTTGTCTAAACATTGAGCAAATTTGTATGACAACTTTTTGAATGATGACCTTCAATCCTTTCGAAGAACATTAACCATCCTGCATTTGCAAACAACTGTGCACAATTTGGAAAATTCTTTACCCAGCTTAAGTCTGAGGGTTCTGCCCTGTTGGTTTTTCCACTCTTTTTCATATTTACTATGGTTAAACAGCTTCTGTCAAACACCACAATCTGACTGTCTTCCAATCTTAACAAACTGACCTAGAATACAGTATAGGGATCTCCAAAATGCTCTACTCTGAATTCCTCTATTTAAATGATGAATACTTTAAATGTATTGGTTAATAATTCATCATTTAACATGGATTAGGTTAAAACTAGTATTCTGTCTTCGAATCTGTCATTAGTCATTTCTTCAAAAAAATCCCCAAATTAAAGACCCTGGTAATGGCACGCGGACTACCTGTTAAGATGACAAATTCGAATGCTGGTAAATGGTTATTTCAATTGTCATGTGTCAAATTGCATGCTCCACCTTTCTATGACCGCTTAGACCACTCCAGCTAACCGCTCTTGCAAGCCCCAATTCTTGCTTTATTTCGAAATCCCAATTATCAAGCACTAATTTCTCGCCATGACCTTCACTTGCTCTTCGTGCACTTCAGGTAAAAACGCAATTCCATACACCTTGGTCTCATTATACTCTACTATCATTATTACATCAGCTCTGTAAGAAACCACCATGATTCACCTTCATAATGATCTTCCACCTGCCATAGTGATTAAACTACAAGAGACACATATCAAATCCATCACACAATGTGATTGACATCTCATGTGTGAAAATCCTTAAGAAACTGAACCAAAATTAATGATTTTTAGCTTGCACAACTTTCTTGTAGCGCTCCTGTGTAACTTTTTTTGGCTTGCGCTACAGGAATCCCTGTTTATGATTTTTTAACCAAAACTCCAAAAAAAATGTTGTTTTTTGGTAAATAACTTTGAGTAAGGTCTTATGATATTTCTTTAGAACCTTGCAGAAATATATACATCCTATAAGCCCATAAAAACCATGAAATTAATTAAGTACAGCAAAAATTAAAAAAGAAAACATGTTAAATCAACTATAAACATAAGGCTAAAATCAAAATATTTTAAAAGAAACCAAGGTCAAAACTTTAAAACAATAAGAAAAATCATATTTTTAAGACAAGCAAATGGTTCAAAAATAGAAAACAAAAAGAGGCTATAACATGGAGCATTGCCTTCAGCAATGATGTTAATTTGTCATTTGACCTGCTCTTAGATCAAATATCTTCCGAGTTAAATCCATATCTCATGAATTTTCTAAATATCACCAAACAGAATTATAGGGGATTAAATGTGAAAGTCCATTAGTGACCAAAAATGGCAAATAGTACTGTAAAAATTACAAGTAGTAATCATTGAGAGTGCTAAGGCAACTCCATAAGAGCTGAAAAAGAAATAGAAGACTGCAGGGAGAATGCAAAAACTCTTACTGTTGAATCCTAGAGAGCCTGAAAGATCAAAATGAGTGAGGGTTCAATGGACTTCAAGGAAGAAGCCCAATACCAACAGCTTTGTCTATTGTCAACTATTCTAATATCCTGGCTATGCTCAAGGGTGTTTTGAGGTTCTTTCTATCCATTGGTTGTGTGACTCGAAGCCTACACTACCTGATAGAACTAATATTGGAGGTTTATTTATAATTCCTCTTGTGATTGGAGCTATCTAGAGGTTGTTTGGAGTTAGGTGCAGAAGCAAACATTCACTACCTTATAACCCAAACAACATTTTGATTTGATGCATGGAAACCCATAAACCATCATGCAATAACAACCCTAGAATCCATCATAAACCATCATCAGCTTGAAGCCAATTTTTGACAATTCTTCAAGCTGGAGTAGTTGAAAGTTGCTGAGACAAGATGTGCCTCAAACTTCCTCCTATTGCATCTCTTTGTACAGGTGAAAGTTGCGTTATTCTCTATGGTGAGTGAGATTTAGTGTTTTTAGAGACAGTCAAAGTCAGAGAGGAGTGCTATGTAGAATGGTGATTGATTGGAAGTGGTGGATCAAGATTGACATCTGCTGAAATTCACAACACCAACATTTGAGCTTCTTTGAAATGCAGACACTGCAAGCATTTTTGGGGAGAGATTTATGATGGCAGGGATACCTTTGAGCCCTTGAAAGTGCATTTCCTTACTGCTCTGGGTGGAAACCCTATGACCACACTTCCTATGAAAATGTATCCAATATTTTGAGACTGCATTTCCTCATTGCTCTGGGTTGAAACCCTGTGAAAGGTATCCAATATTTTGAGACTACATTTCCTCACTGCTCTGGGTGGAAACCCTCCTAACTTCACATAGTTGTGAGACTACCTCTGCTACAATGGATGGTCATAGGCATATAAGTCATATTTCATGTTAAAAAAAAAAAATTGCACAGTTATAAGAAGGATGGTGCACAAGACTAAAGATATTCAATTATCAGTATCCCATTTCAACAATAGATTGTTTTCATAATTACAATTTTAACTGGTTCGAATTTGAGTGCTGGGAGTCAAAGTGGCAATACAAGGTGAACAAATTAAGAAAATTGTTGCAGTTTTAGACTTAGCCTAATGTTAAAATTCAAAGACTTCTCCCCATTAAGACTCAACCAGCTCCACAAAGGAAGTGGCTATGGAGGAAGAAACATTCCAACAGAGACATGGGGATATGGAAAATGAAGAAACGACTCCAGTGTTTGAGGCAGAGGATCAACTGGAAGCCCACAGTGGGCAAGATTTTCACTGAAACATTAAGATCAGGCACATGCAGAGGGTATTCGACAGAGAAAATGCTAACAAAACTGGCATGTAGAAAATGACCTTGAGTTATAGTTATCTGATATAATGGGAACCTGTAGGGTATCGTTCAATATAGACAGGCTGCAGGCATAATCCACAAAAGGGCTAGTGCAAAAGCAACAACATGGAAAAACATTGGCGCAGCTATGACCGCACACCACATGGGTTTTAATCCAAAATTCACTAAAACTTTATCAATTCACAGTAAATCGATAAAGTTACCAGGGATTTTGTAATAAAATAAGGTGGCGTTGATGCCAGAGGTGCAGAATTTGAGGCCCTCCTCTTCAAAAGTCTCCAGGTTCTCTCCAATGCTACTTTATCCATGGCAGCTATGGCAATTAAATAGAGAAATTGTAAACTCTCAACAGTGGTTAATATTGATCCCAATCTCCTCAATGGGTATGACCAATATCCATATCCAAAACCAACCAAACCCTCCAATGTTTGGTGCCAATGGTTAGGCTAATTGACAACAACTAGCAAGTTGAGTACTAATAGAAATTGTCAGAATTGAAGGGTGGTGGTTAAGGAAAATCGGCCATCAGCCATGAATGCCGTTACCGAATGTCGTTGCTGTAGAGGTTGGGTTGAGCTATTTGGTAAACTAGTTGGGTCGACCTGCCCATGAAAATATTTTTTTAGGTGTTTCTTCATATATATATATATATATATTTTATTTTTATTATTTTATTTGGCTAAAGATACAACACAAAAGATCTTTAGGTTTGGTTATATTTTCCTCACTGCACTGATGTGTATAAGTTCATACGATGTTGTAAAGAATGTCAAAGGTCCACTGCTTGTTATTTAATTAGGAGATTCTACTGCATATGTGTCACTTCCCCGACCCTCTGACCGACAAGAGGACACTAACAAACCATCAAAAACATCCGGGAAAATAGCCCCATGAACATGAACAAGCATATAATGTTGAAATATAAAGCTTAAAACATAAAACACACTAGGATGCATAATCCTTCATATACATAGCGGAAGCAAACATACATTCAATCAAGCATACCACATGTTCATCATATTCATAAATCAGTAAATATAAATGCAGAGACATAATAGTCAAGAATACTCATCTTTAAAAAGAATTCGTCCTGCAACCAACTACGTCACTGCAACGTTCCACCCAACCATAGGCTAGCATGCTCATAAATCTCTCAGCAACACTGCCACCCCTGAGTTGGGCATGATTCCTCAAGGGATAAGGGTCAAAGCAGGCTTACACATAGCCAAGGAACACAAATCAGCCAAGCCCCCACAGTGGGGTTTATCAGGTCGTCAAGGAGCTAGGAAAGGCTAAATGCTAAGCTAATGGTCTCAATGGAGAGCTAAGGATGCCTACCCCAAAGCTATTCTAACTTCTAAGGCATCCACACACCCAACATTGGGAACCAATCCTTTCTCTACTTTGCAGTCCCTCAGGCCCTGACTTCCCTTTCCAATACTCTTCAAGGGTTGTGGAGAAGAAAGCCAGCTGTCTCACTCTGTCTGAGTGGCTCCAAACACCAATTTCTCAAGCATACCCAGCCTCTAATCCCACTCTCAATAGTTCGAAGACCAACCACTGCATACCGTAGTAAAACAAACAGTTCACAGCTTTGTGAAGAAGATGAAAACAATAGGGTGACAAACCCAAACAAAAAGGTGAACACAGCTCAAGTCAACAAGGCGACTCAGATTTGTTCTTGGCCCTATCATGGCCAAAACAACTTAGTGACAAACCAACAAGGTACTTGCATACACATCAACCCAAAAACCAGGGTAAATCAACAGCAACCCCAATCTTATAAGGAAACGATGGCAGCATTACACAACACACAATCCCCAATGCCAACGCTGGAGAACTTACACAGGTAGAAATGGGAAAGGAACCGATTCCCAACCTGTACGTGGGGGAAAAGAACGCAGCCAACATAATCGTGGGAGAAAACACGGCCCCGATTCAACGATGGGGTAACAGAACATTACGCGGTCTAACAATGGTGTAGAAGACACAACTCCCTATGTGAACAAGAGCAAGATAGAACAACTCCTTGTGGGAGGAAAACATATCCACAACCAACAATCGACGAAAGAAGGGAGAATAGAGCCGCCCCTGCCTGTGGGAGATGGTCCAGACCAAAAATAATGATGGAGAACCCAACGGTGCAAGAGGGAGCCGAATGTCTATGCATGAGGATAAGCCCGACCAAAACCGTGAATGGAAGAGTGGAGTGAGTGGGAAAAAATGGTGACCGTTCCCTTGCCCTCCACATGAGGAAGAGTGAGCTCGTTGGTGGATTGTACGTGGGGCAAAGACTACAGTCCTACCACCCACCACTCCCCAGCCATAACTGCTCCCAACTAATCAAACAGTAGAAGTTTAGTGGGTGGTCGACACATGGAAACTCCCAATGACCCCCACAGGTTAGACAACCCCCCCCCTTAACCTTAGGAATCATGCCCTTTTCATTTATCGTTGCACCATCGTAGCTGGCTGTAGGTTTATTTTAATTGATGTGCATATTTACATGATGCCAATACTATAGTGTGTTGGGTAGCATGATATACCATTGGCAACGATCCCTATTGCCGAAACATACACAACCAAATCAATGGTGGGGATTTTGCCTTTAGCTCCTCACCATGATTAATTACAATAGATACATCATGTACCTTTAATGTAACCAGGGTCAAAACCGAGGACATCACAATCCCCTCCCCCTTGGAATAACACCATCCTCGGTGTTCCAATACATAGGAATACATATACAATTTGCAGATCCAAAATTTCAAAATTTTGCAGATCTATCCCACGTTCAATTATTTACTTTGAACTTTCAGGACCAAGCCCCTCGTCTTCCACGAGCTTCTTAGTTTTCGTCTCATCCCCAAGTCTAGGAAATTTGTGGCTACTGCCCTCTTTATGTTCCCTTGCTGGCCAGTCCCGGCGTAAATGATGTCCTCCGCATTTCCAACATTTCGCTGGCTGCCTCATCTTTACCTACTCAATTTCCTTTGAGTATTCATGCCTGGACCGTTTCTTAACGGATCACTTGGATGAATGTCCCATCATTGATCCACTTTCCTTGCCTTTATGAATTGCTCCTGGAAGGATTTTTACCTCCTTTTGCAAACCAATAGAGTCTTGCAAAATCTGGTGGTTCATCTCATTCTGCCTTTTCTGTATCTTGAGCATCTCTCCAAGATTCTCTTGGGTCCTGGCAATCGTGTGAAGGAGACTTCCAGCCAAGTCCAGCAACTTTTGGTCTGCTGCCATGATCAATGTGCACCACTGGATTTCACCTTTCTCACTTGTGAAATGCATCATTGAAATTCTGTTAGACCAAGCATAATATAGGTATTAAATATCAGTCAATTAATTGCCCAATTGGCATGGAAGTCCATGTCTCATCAAGGAGACTTTCATATTTTTCATGCCTTCCCAACAGGAACATGAGCTCATTCATGTCCATTCTTGGGCAGGGAATTAATTATTTCAGCATTCACAATTTACTTTAAGCAAATACACACATTCCATTTTCAGTCATACATGCATTCAACAATCTTTTGTTTCCACAATGCATAAATATATATAATCAAAAGACAAGAGAGAGCAGCAAGAGTTTTTCCCCTCTTTGTTTTGTTCCATCTTGGAACCTACACCACCTTTGTGGCTTTTCATGCTCTCATCCTCTTTCACTTCCCGTGAATGCTAGACCAATCCCTCTTGGTCATGACACTTAGTGTCTTCGGTCTATTTCAGACCTCTCAACCATGGAGCCTCCCCACATGGTTTTCCTTGGCCGCTAGGAACTTCATAGTCTCACTAGCACCTTTTTCATTACTGCTCATTCTGAGCTCTTCAGGACAGTTACATGTCCACATGCACCCCTAGGATTCTCTCATAGTCCTCGCTCCCAGCGATACCTATATTCAAGCATTGAATAAATTCACATGTTTAGTTTATTCTCATTGGTCTTTATCTCTTAAACATCATAACCAAATCATATACATATGTATATTCATAAGCAAGAAATTGCAAATGATCCAATACTTATCTGTATTGTGTGTTTGCTCGTTGGTCCACAGGATCCTTCTTTGCTTTGCAAGCCTTGGGATTGCCTATGGACTTGGATATTAGGCCAGCACGCAAGCTTCTTCACAACATCCTTTTATACATATATCAAGCACAATCAAGCCAACCTTCGGTTGGGTTTATCAGACCGTCAACAAATCACCTGCACTTATATCAACAATAAACAACCATTTCCAGGTTCCATTTCTAGTAGTGAGCTCTAATTCCACTACCCTATATCACACAAGAGACCATTCCCTTCTTTGAGTTGTCAGTCCCTCATGAATGTCTCACTACCCCATATCACACAGGAGACCACTCCCTTCTCTGAGTTGACAATCCCTCAGGAATTTCTCCTTCTTTGTGCTCTTTAGTAGAAGGTAGGATGAGCTCAAGCCATTTCCCATCTGCTGTACAATACCAGACTACATCTATTTAGCCTGACAACACAAGAAATATAAGCATATTCGTTAACTTTATTGTTCTAAAACCGCAACCACATTTCACATCATTCACTATCAAGTATCGAGACACCAGGAGTGCGTCCACTCCCTAGGTTGTAATCAATATTGAAAAACCCTTCCATGATCCAACATCGAAAAAATGTGCACCCTTTTCCTGTGTGTGCCATGTAAGCCCTATTCATACTCAAGCAATCGGTCATAATGGAAATAAAATCAAAACATGTTATGCATATTGAATTCAACAATTTGACATGCATATTCTTAGCTAGGGTTATAGAACACTTATCCATTTGCCGATGCAGTATTCCTTCTTTAAGGAGGAATGGGGGCTCTCTTCTCTAAGTTAACAGTCCCTCAGTTTGTCATCCCACTTCCTCTTTACACTTCATATCCACACATGTCTTACTGACATAACCTATACCATCTCACTCATGTTGCTTACCAAACATGTAGTGCAGATGAGATATTCCCAAAATGTCCAATGGAGTTTCACCCAAAACCCATTTCCAAGATAAGGGAAAACCTTCCCATGAAGTTTGGCTTCTGCAGGCCATCACACATGTTCTTACTGTAGTGTATACCCGTGACACATTCATCAAGTAGCCAAACAGTCAATCATTATCTGATAACACAATCCAAATTTGATTGTTCCATAACCAAGCAATGACATTAGCAATTAAATTCAATGAGAATTTGCAACTCTGTTTACTACAGAAATTGATTTGCTTGGCAATGAGGTGATCCTCAATTGTGGGTCTCTTGTAAGCAACTCTACTATGCCCATTATAAGTTTATGCTTACTAGCCTAACATGAAAACCCACTTACAATGCATCCTCAAGACACAATCTTATGCAAGCCAATAGTGATTAGTAGTTGTCAGCAATTTCTTAAATTCGAAATTCACAATTCAAATTTAACAACCAATTATGCATACAAACTATTTTCACAGCCACAAGACTCTTCTCATAAGATTTGGCTCTTTCACATGGTAGATTTCGGCATTTGTCATGGTCTTACTTTCATTGCCATGCTCCAAACAATCTACTTGAAACCTGAACTTCAATCAGCCTAGCACTTAGTAAGTCTTGATGCATATAACTTTTTCATTGTTGCAACAATCACTGAGGCATTTTCAGGATTTATAAAATTCAAACACTTCCATCTGTTAATCACATTAATATTACCAAAACTCATTTATTTCACGCAACCATTATCATACTAAAATTTGCAAGATCACATCATTTATGCCAAAATGAAATGTTCAGATACTCCTTACTTCACAAGCGTATCATTGTACCACCTTGCCCTTCCATAGAGCATTTCCAGCAGCCAACCGATCATGATCACTCTCTTCATGCACTTACTATCCTGCATTCATAACATCTCTTGAAATGGTTCCATAATTGTCATCAATTCATCATTTCATCCATTAGTTATTCATAATAACTCATGCACTATCTCTATGTGTTCATGCATTGCATCGCAACAGTTCCACCCATACTTATGTATGCCTATCTACAACACTCACTCATACTTTTCATATGCATCCATTCAATGCATAACTACAAGATTTATAAAATCTTTTAATGCGTACCCACTCAATGCTACCTTGCATTGATTCAGGAATACTATGCATTCAAGCATACCATGCATGGCCTAACCATGACTACTTTGTATAGGACACATGACTACAATCAAGATCATCAATGCTTACTTTCCTTGGGCTACTAAGCTCATAACAACAAAATATAGGCATAACATATTTATATATGAATACAGTATAAAATTCAAATACCCATATGGTATGAGACCTCTTGCTTTTACCACTCCATGCAATTGTCATAATTAAACTCTTACCTTCATGGGTCCTACTTACACCCTTGACATTACCAGTTTGGTTAGTCCTTTGCAGGAGATTGCATAATTTCTTCACCAACTTTTGATTCTGGACCTATTGCCTTATCCCTTTCTTCATAGGGTTGCTGGTCACATTCATCAGCATCAGCAACATACTCAACCATGTCCATGTTGTCGTTGGTTGTTCCAATACTGTCAATACCAATGCAATAATTATCATTAGTAGCTCATTATAAATGCATAATTCTTACTATTATTACCAACATGTAATATCTTATGCATACAAGGCATATATGCATACATTTCATGTGTAAAACTTGGAATCATAATTAGCAAGATAGGGTTTAAGGAAATTTCCCTTTTCAAGTCCCTCATCCCTGCATGGAACTCTTTTTCCACACAACAACTGGTTTGACTTCATGGTCTTGCTACCTCTAGGCATGCAATTCCTGGATTTGCCCATATTGACAGCAACACATTTCTCTTTCAAGCAATCACTAGCACTTTTCTGCTCCACACTCAAATTATGGTGACTCTCCCTTGTTCCCTACTAGATAATCTTTCCAACGCCTATCCCCATGCTTCATTCTGACCTCAGGTGTGAAAACCACATCATTTCAAAAATGATGGCAAAACACACCATTGAATTTTGGTCTGAAATGCGAACTTCAACCACCTGGAGTTTTCTTCCTTTTCAACTCTGAAACTACTGGGAAACCAAATGAGAAATTCACTACAAAACCCACTAGAACGCTAGCTGGAACTGCTAAAAATTCCACTGGAAAAACCCAATTTTCTTTCTCCCTATCGGGTCCCTTCCCAACTAAGTTTCTAACGTTTCAGATCCTTAGTGGACTACTCTTTTGACTCTTCGGCGGCCAAGACGACTACACTGCTCCAATGCTCATCGGCGGCCCTATCAACTATTATTTTCCACTATATCGGCGGTCTCCTCGGCTATATTTTTCTGAAGTAGGCCTTCTAGATGGCATCGGCGATGCCAAGGACTGTTCATCGGGTCTGTAATAATCGAACCTTCTGGCGTTTCGGCGATCAAATCCGTTAACTTTCTCCGCGTCTCATCGATGGCTCGTTTGCCTCATTTCCTCCACTGTGCCGGGCTTGTAGGGGTCTAACACTCCAAACTCTATTGGCGATGAGGACCATTAATCCTTACCACATCGACAAGGAAACCAACTAGCCGTTGCTTCGGCAGTCGGGTGCACAGTGCATCTGAAGGCTAGTTATCTATGCTTCCGCAACGACGGCAAACGAATTTTTCAATCTCATCATCTATAATCCTTCAATGACATCCATCGGTGGTCTCATCATCTAAATTCTTCCAATGGCCGATGGTTTCCAACACTTTAACAAAATTCTGAAAATTTTCCTCTTCCTTCCATGTCGGTGAACCCAACAACTAATTTTCGCCGACGGTATTGGTGATCCGAACAACTAAACTTTGTTGATGCTGAAGGTCACAATATCGGATATTTCCTCAACTACCTTGAGCCGGAATTTTGGCGGTCTTCGGCTGATCTCCGCCGAAACTACGGCTCTCGCATCCACTAAGTTTCGCCAACAGCTGACAATTCCCATACTTGGAAAAATTTTCTGAAATTTCTTCCTTTAACCATCTTTCCACCGCTTCATCAGCTCAATCGTCTTCTATTTTTTGTCGTCGCTTTGGTGCCTTCACTATCTATTCTCCGACGTTGTGGCTAAGCCATCAACTAAGTATCGGTGATCCAACTCTTTAATCATCGTCGGTTGCCGATGGTTTTATCACTTCAGTTTTCCGCCGCATCGGCTATCGAAACATCTATCTCCTGCGGAATCAGCAGTCGGGGGCTCTATCCATCGAAAGGATAGTCCACTAGCCGGCCGCAATGGTGGGTGCATGAACAACTAGACCTTTCTGATGTTCATCGGCGATTCCATCATCTGACTTCCACTGAAGGCCGATGAATTCGACACTTAGACGAATTTTACAAATTTTTTTTCCTTCCTTTGTCTTTTCTCCATCGATGGCATCAGTGACCCAAACAACTACTCATTTCTTCCGTTTCGGCGATCCCTACAACTAAGTGTCGCCGATCGTCGATGGCCAACACTTAGAAAAAATTCAAAAAGTCTTTCTTTCTCTTTGTCATTTTCCCGCAATGCTTCGTCGAATATTCCATCTACTACTTTGCGCCGCCATTTCGGCGGTCTTCTGTTGATGACTTCTGATGGAAGTTTCCTCTCCTTTCGCCCTCTGTTGGTGTCCTGTATCAGAGGGCCTTCTACTTAGGTGATCTGATACATTGGTGGGGCTTCAAACTTAGTCCTCCGACGATCTGATGATCCCAACACTTAGAAAAATTTTCCAAAATTCTCTTGTCATGCACAGATTTTCTTCTGTTTTCTGCTAGGCAGAAAGCGACCTACCTCTGCTAGCTAACCTTTCATGGCCCATTCAGGCCCATGCTGCAACATTTAGCTCTGATACCATTCTGTCACGTCCCCGACCCTCTGACCGGCAAGAGGACGCTATCAAACCATCAAAAACATCTGGGCAAATAGCCCCATAAACATGAACAGGCATATAATGCTGAAATATAAAGCTTAAAACATAAAACACACTAGGATGCATAATCCTTCATATACATAGTGGAAGTAAACATACATTCATTCAAGCATACCACATGTTCATCATATTCATAAATCAGTAAATATAAATGCAAACACAGAATAGTCAAGAATACTCATCTTTAAAAAGAATTTGTCCCGCAACTAGCTACGTCGCTGCAACGTTCCACCCAACCATAGGCCAACGTGCTCATCAATCTCTCAACAACACTGCCACCCCCAAGCTGGGCATGATTCCTCAAGGGATAAGGGTCAAAGCAGGCTTACACATAGCCAAGGAACACAAATCATCCAAGCCCCCACAGTGGGGTTTATCATGCCGTCAAGGAGCTAGGAAAGGCTAAATGCTAAGCCGGTGGTCTCAATGGAGAGCTAAGGATGCCTACCCCGGAGCTATTCTAACTTCTAAGGCATCCACACAACCAACACCAAGAATCAATCCTTTTTATGCTTCGCAGTCCCTCAAGCCCTGACTTCCCTTTCCAATACTCTTCAAGGGTTGTGGAGAAGAAAGCTAGCAGTCTCACTCTGTCTGAGTGGCTCCAAACACCAGTTTCTCAAGCATACCCAGCCTCTAATCCCACTCTCAATAGTCTGAAGACCAACCACTGCATACCACAGTAAAACAAACAGTTCACAGCTCTGTGAAGAAGTTGAAAACAATAGGGTGACAAACCTAAACAAAAAGGTGAACATAGCTCAAGTCAACAAGACAACTCAGAGTTGTTCTTGGCCCTAGCATGGCCAAAACAACTCAGTGGCAACCCAACAAGGTACTTGCATACACATCAACCCAAAAACCAGGGTAAATCAATAGCAGCCCCAATCTTATAAGGAAACGACGGCAGCATTACACAACACACAATCCCCAATGCCAACGCTGGAGAACTTACACAGGTAGAAATGGGAAAGGAACCGATTCCCAACCTGTACGTGGGGGAAAAGAACGCAGCCAACATAATCGTGGGAGAAAACACAGGCCTGATTCAATGATGGGGTAAAAAAACATTACGTAGTCTGACAATGGTGTAGAAGACACAACTCCCTGCGTGAACAAGAGCAGGATAGAACAACTCCTTGTGGGAGGAAAACAGATCCACAACCAACAATCGACGAAAGAAGGGAGAATAGAGCTGCCCCTGCCTGTGGGAGATGGTCCAGACCAAAAATCATGATTGAGAACCCAACGGTGCGAGAGGGAGCCGAATGTCTCTGCGTGAGGGTAAGCTCGACCAAAACCGCGAATGAAAGAGTGGAGTGAGTGGGAAAAAATGGTGACTGCTCCCCTGCCCTCCACGTGAGGAAGAGCGAGCTCGCTGGTGTAGTGTACGTGAGGCAAAGACTGCAGTCCTACCACCTACCACTCCCTAGTGATAACTGCTCCCAACTAATCAAACAGCAGAAGTTTAGTGGGTGGTCGACATATGGCAACTCCCAATGACCTCCACAGGTTAGACAACCCCCCCCCCTTAACCTTAGGAATCATGCCTTTTTCATTTGTTGTTGCACCGTCGTAGTTGGCTATAGGTTTATTTTAATTGATGTGCGTATTTACATGATGCCAATGCTATAGTGTGCCGGGTAGCACAATATACCATCGAT
>LPNX010435750.1:66044-88640 GCA_001517045.1 Pseudotsuga menziesii | reverse complement strand
ATGTGGGACTAGGTAAAGACTATGGGGCAGGTAGTAATCCTATGTGTATGGTAGACTTGTTGTAATGGTTGGTCTTCTAGTAGTATGGTATACTGGGTAAAACCAATTGGTATGGGGTAGACTGCCCAACCAATTATTATAATCTATTAGCCCATTCCTAGTTGGGTGTAAGCCACGCATATCAAATCTATATTCTAATTCTATTTAATTGGAGGTTTCTTCACTCCTGCCATGTAATATTGTACCGTACTGCCCCAATGAGTTCCCTCAACATCTGTACTCCCCGGCCTCCAGTTGTACTCCCCAATTCCTCTAGTTTAATGGTTCACTTCGAGCAATCAATCTACTAGCACCATCTTGGTAAAGAGACTGGCTATTCCTCGTAGCATAACTTCCTTTCTATTGTGAACCAACTGGCTCTTGGCTTCCCTACCTTCTGAATCTACTCGTCAAGGAATGTCATTTGAAAGCGAAACCAGGAAACAAGGCAAAATGGGACCTATATTAACTGACTGATTATCTCCTTCTCAAAGAAAGTAATATATAAGGAAAGAGGTCGAACAATAAAAAATGGTAAGGAAAGTTACTAGTATAAATAATATGTATAAAGGCAAGTTCCCCATTTGAAATAGGCACCCGGAGATAAAACTGATCATGGCACCAAGGTTTGTAAGAATCGCCCTCAATAAAAATATTCTAATGAATATTTCCTTTCATAAGAAGGCATCGACTCCTGTATCAACTCTAGGATTGACTGCATGGAGTAGCATAATGAGAATCGGCATCAACTCTTTACGCATACTTGGATTGATTAACAGCATCGCCACCTAATCACATCGACTACATGAAGTACAAACATTGAGTGTATCAACTCTTGGGATCGACAAACACTTGTGAGCATTGTTGAAAAATGGATGTAGGTTTCCAGATATACAAGGTTTGATTTTAAGCTTACTGCAATGGGCCCTTACAATATAATATGCTCATAATACAAATATTTGGTATTGATTCAAAAGATAAATACAACAAATTTATATGAGAAAAATATTTAAATACCATACTTAAAACAGAGTTCAATACTCAGGAAACCAGATCTGAATATTACATAAACATCTGACCTATGCAAAGGATATTAAACATCTTACTTGTACAAGGGAAAAATCTATAGCACCTTCAATCAGTAAATAGTCTCCTTTAGTGGTCATTATTTGACTTTGAGAGTGAGATGGTAATGTGTGGCTTTGAAATGAGTACACCCAACTCTGTGTGTGTCCCTTTGCAAGAAGATAACAACAATAAAACAATGTTGTAATGTCAATTATCTTCTTTCCCAATGGTGTGCACCCTCTTTTGCTCAATGGTGTGCACCCTCTTAGTACCCACGCTGCCTCTAGCTGGAGTACTAGTTTCCTCTTTGTTACTAATTAATTGAATCATGTGATGACATATTGATTATATCAATAGTGATACAATTGTACATCGACCACACCAATGTACATTGATCTTCCTTAAAAAAAACAGAGATGCTTGCAATGCAGAAACTCCCTTTGAGTTCATTTTCACTAAAGATCAGCCACGAATTTTAAATATATGCTTCTAACTATGATTTTCAATATTTAATTGTATGTATCAGGTTCATGATCAAACCTTTATTGTGACGTTTCTCATAAAAAAATCTCTCTACAGATCCATCGAATATGTGGCAAATGGCCAAAACCCTTTTTCATATTCTCAACACAATAATGCATATAGTATAAATTGTGGGGTTTTACTTGGTGAACTTGCTTGGATGGGAACTTTATTTAATCTGCACCCGAAATATTCTGTTCGAGCTCCAATTGGATATGGAATGGAATAATATGTTAGGCATGGCTAATAAAATGGAACATCCAACTTCTGGATCCATGTTCGGCCTCCATGATCCTATCACCTCTCTTCTCTACTGGAATCTCTTCCCGGCCTGCTGCTGCATCTAGGTTATCTTCCATGCCTTGACCTGTCATATCAGTATGATTCACAAGTGTTGCCCCTTAATGATTTCTTATTTTTTGGATTGATAGTTTCCCCTTAAAGATCGTGTCTGTCCATAAGCATTGGGATGGATGTGCACATTGTCTCTATCCCTTCATCATGTTCCTACCCATGCCCATGCCTTTACCGCTTCCTTTGAATAATAATAGTGGGCTTGGACAGGAAACCCTACTTCACTTTGAGGGGGTCATGGACAGAAGATTTACCTGTTGGTCAAATATGAACAGCAACAAGCTCAAGAGGATGCATGGTATCACTTCCAATTCGAGGGTGCAGGAAGCACATTGTCGTATTGATCCAAGAGTTGTTCTTATCGAACATGTCGAGCCGACCGACCCGATATCAAATGTCGTCTAAACAAGTTGTCGAAAGTAAGCAAAACCTGATTTGGCTTGTGGTTTGGCCCTTGACATGACTTGCAAATGGTATGTGAATAGGGCATGATGATGATCAGGGTTGGAATTTCATTTCGTCTTGGGTTGGAATTTTAGACTAATTTTTGTTTTTTTATGTTTTGGGTTTTTATTTTTCAAAACATATAACGTTTTATTAAAAAAAAAGGTTAGTTTAAAAATTGTTCATTAATAGGTTTTTATTTTTCAAAACATATAAAGTTTTATTAAAAAAAAGTTAGTGTAAAATTTTTTCATTAATAATTTTTTATTAAAAATTTTAAGTAATAAAAAGATTATTTTTTATTATATACTAAAAAAAATCTAATAAAAATATTTACCAAATATAACACAAATCATAAATGACATCCTCTAACATTATGCAATATACAGCCACCATATCCATATTACTTGCAATTAAAATTTGGGTTTAGAAACCACTTTCATTAAAGTTCAACCTCTAGAAAAATTAAGAAAAAATTAACGGCGAATTATAGAAATAGCTAAACATAAAAAAAATACATCATTAATTTTTTACCAAAATTAAAACATCACTTCCTCTCACATATGGCAAATTAGTATGCATTTTGGAGGCTATAAACACCGCTTGGAAAGGTGCATTTAAAACTGAAAACCATGGTTTTGTTTTTAACTTGGATGAATAACTATGAAAATCAACCCCAATACTAATGTAAGAAATTATTATAACTCAATGGTTATATATAAAGGTTTCAATTATATCTAAATAAATTTTAATACCAATGAAATTAATTATAGTTAAATAAATTTTAACAATACTCAATATTTAAAGCATAATATATATAACCATATTGATTTTTATATTTAAAGGGACTTTTATATTTAAACGGATTGTGTGGCAATGAAAGGGCTTTTTGTTGGCTTTTATATTTAAAGGGATGGCTAAATGTGTCTCTATGAAAGTTTTTTTTAGAAGTCCTTGTAATATTAAGTAATAAACTTTAAAAATAATGCAGGGGATTGCATACTCTTATGAAATGTATAGAAGTAAGAAGAGTCAAATAGAAGAAACTATAAAGTAAACCACCTTATAAAACAAGTCTATTACATCATAGTCAAATATGATTGGGTATATTTTAGGACCCTCTCTCTTACATCTTAGTGCAACCTTTGGTACCTTAAAACATTATTCAGCTAGCCCAATTAGGGTTAAGAAATGGCTAAGGCTCTACTCTGACTACCTCTTCTCCCAAGTAAGAAACAAAATCAAATTTATGGTAGGGGAAGTAATATGAGATTAAAAAATAAATTTAATTTCTCAAGCTAATAGAGGTAGAGGTTTTTAAACACCCAATATGTTAAAAAAAAATAATATCCGCAGAATCCCCCCCTATAAACAAGATCTATGTTGCTCCCATGTCTTTTAGGTATACCTCCTATATAACTGCCATAGTCATATTCAATGGTTATATATTTGCCATTATTAAGGGATAACATCCCAATAATGGAGTTATTCTATGTTATGTCCTTCCTTACAAAACTCATTAGAAAAGGCCATGTAGCAAGTTCTAGTTGCATATATACTCCATTCACCAGTATACTATAATATCTAGTACGAAGAGCTCTGAGGAACTACAATCAATATTGGTTAAACTAGAGAAGTAACAGATGGAGTTTGGTGAGTTGTATTTGAGACCGGTTATTTTACGCTATAATTGGAAAGTTTAGGGATCCATATAACAGACGCCCAGCCGGTCTATGACGCTTATAATATGGTGGAGAATGAGCAAGAGAATAATTTATGTTAGATGTAGATTGAAAATGTTGGTGAAGGGTTATATGGAGCATACTGTGTTTCCAACAGAGTTTTCTCCAACTACTAAAACCGGAACAACTCATTAACATGGAAATTATTAACATATATACGCACCTAGATAATAAGTCCAGTTGAATGATGTCATGAAGTCCATTTTACTTTGTAAAGGGAAGGACCAAATTCATGATATAAGCATGTCATTGAGTAGTTGGTATGTAGTTACAGCTAACAAGGATCTCAAGGAATATGTTAGCCATTCAAGATTCTCTACTTTGGTCGACATTGTCTAGGATTTTTCCACTTGTGACTCTATTGGCTTCCCCTGCTACATTAAGGTGCTCCTAATTCTTATAGATTTTGTCTCTGCTACATTGTCTAGGTTCTACCATTTTGATCAGTCCACCCCTTATTAGGATTTTTTAGTGTATCTTTCTTAATTTTGGAGATGCTCCAGGAACTCTCTCATTGCTGAGATGTATCTTTCGTGCAATTGCTTTGTTAGATATTTGAAGATTGAGGTGCATGGCACTAATATTACTAATAGAAGGTAGAAAATTTACAAAATTTACACTACATTGTCAAAATTTTCCATGACACAATTAAAAATGACTAATTCATATTCTTCTAGCTAGTCATTTTTTATGCCGTGACTAAATTAGTCGTTTATGTTAGTCATTTTTAACTCTGTCACTTATTATCTAGTCATATTTGTTAACTGATGATTAAATTAGTCGTTTATAGTTGGGTCAATCAAAATTGCTCATATTTAGTAGTAAATCACTTTAAAAACACTTGGTGACTAGAATTTTTAGTCACCTAGTAGCTAATTCCTCATTTTGTACTAGTGTTTGGCAGGATTTTCCTATAACAATGGCTACCAGGCCTCAAACTAAAATGTCACCCTTTGAAGTTTTATATGACAGATAATGCGAACCTCGGTTACTTGGGATGACCCAGTGGATAGGCTTATGTTAGGACCTGATTTGCTTAAAGATTTGGAAAATATGGTAAACATGGTAAGGAAGATTTTAATACAATCTGAGGATCCACAAAATATTTATGCTAATAAGTTTTGCAAAGATAAAGAGTATAAGGTAGGTGATCATGTGTACCTAAAAGTTGTAATGCCCCATCATTAAAATTTAGTAATTAAATCCCAATGAAAATTAGTTATTGCTTATATTTTGTTATTAACTGTTGGACTCAGCTGGACACATCAATATTTTTTTGTCAACATGTGGGCCTTCTTATGTAGGAACAATAAATGGAAATTGTCATTTTATTTTAGTAATGGTGATGATGATGCATGTCATTTTATTATTCCTATTGGATGTGGAAGGAGGTACCTCAATACTGCTTAAAACTATATATTGAATAGAGAACGCAATTAATGTAATGTGAAAGAACATACATGGTTATTTCAATATCAATTGGTGAAATGTCTTATCACTTGAAATAGTTAGATATAGTTATGCATGAGAAACATATCTAGTTATTTAAAACGACATAGAAATGGATCAACTATGAGATAGTTGCATATGATGTGTTGTAATTACATTGATATGATTTGTGATATCAATTTTCATGTGATTTAATGGTGAATTCCAACATTCTACGACTTGTGGGTGAGTGTGAGTTTTGAAAGGAACTACACCTTTCCCAAAGTAGTTGTCATATGCTGACGAGACCCCTTAGAGCAGTGATGGCACAATATGGTTGATGTAGGGTGTTGACCCTAGTAATATCAGGGGGTTAGACGCATTTCCCACCATTTATCCCCCGAAACCTGGAGTCGTGGGGGGGTTGTTCCATGCACACTCCCCTTGATGTGTGACGATGACTGGTGGGTGCCTGTTGGGGAATCTTGGTCGATGTAGTCGACACTTGCACTTGTGGGTTCTAACTAGAGTTAGGTCATGTAGTTGACGCTCCAGGATAGTCCAACAGAAGACAGGATGGTGAGGTCAACTCACGAAAGTAGTGGTGATTATGTTGTTTTGAGTATGTCGAAAGTAGTGGTGATTATGTTGTTTTGATTATTTATCAAGGTTGATGGGACCAACATTGGGATCAGATGGTGACAGGAATTGTTATAAAACATCATGAATATATGCTTGATTTATTTGATTAAGCATATTTGATTTAGTTTTATTGCTTTTATATGAATGATTATGAATAATGCATGGTTAAGTTGTTATGCTGTGTTGTTGTGTGTTTTTTGCAAACATATAATAATGATGTATTAAGGACATTAAAAGTGACTATTAGTACCACGTTCAAGACGTGTGTGCTAACCATGTATACGCTAACTCGTGAGTATATTACTATGAGTTGTAGTTTGATCAAATATATTTAAGAGTCAAATATATTGCATGGGTTATTGATATATTATAGTTGTGTATATAATGTAATATAGGTTTATTGGTTCAACATATTTAAGTACATTCCATAAGTCATTGAAATGTTATATTTATAACATATACATGTATAATGGAATATAAGGATATTATCAAAATATATTATTGAGGTATTAAGTGTATACATAAGTAATATTATATATATGGTAATAGAATGCATGTACATAAAATAATATAATTTATATTAATATTTTCATGAGTTGATATGAGGTAGGTACATGTCTTATTCATTTAATTTCTATCTCGTAATAAAAACTTTTCAATATCATCAAATAATAGAATATTTTTTCAAATTATATGAGAAATATAAGTGTTAGTGTGGTTTTTATGTAGTAATTGGAATCAAAGAATATTTTATCAAATTATATAAGAAATATAAGTGTTAGTATGGTTTATGTACTAAATGGAATAGTTAGAGTCATGAAAGAGCAGTAAATGACAAATTATTTATTAATATTATAATGAATCTTGAAACATCTTTAATTAATATTAAAATATATTTTGAAAATTGTTAATTAATATTAAAATATACTTTAAAAATGGTTATCCTTAATTAATATTAAAATATATCTTGAAAGTGGTTGTCCTTAATATGGTTGTTGAAATATATTATTTTATGGGAATGATATTAATGAGTAATGGCCAGGGTATATCTATTTCCTAATTGTTGTCCTTAATATGGTTGCGAAATATATTATTTTATGGGAATGATATTAATGAGTAATGGGCAGGGTATATCTATTTCCTAACTATGTATGTTTGTTATTTAGTAGAATTAATTCCCTACATCTTTATTAGAAAGATACCGTCGTGTCTAGCTGTCATAGCCCCAATATTAGGTATAAAACTAAATTTATTTAGTAGAATTAATTCCCTACATCTTTATGAGAAAGACACCATCGTGTCTAGCTGTCATAGCCCCAATATTAGGTATAAAACTAAATTATCCACATATGCATGAAAAGCTTTTCTAATGGATGCAGAAGCAGATCTTTATATTTCCATCGGTTCAAGCGAATCTTTATATTTCCATTGGTTCTAACTAGAATATTTATAAATTGATTGACCTGGCGAACAGAACCAAGAAAATCAACTATAAGTTCAGCCGTGGTATAAAGGAATAATGCAAAAGGCATGAAGGGAAAGGAAATAAAGCTAAATGCATTTCTTATTATAGTTGTAAAATATATTATTGCGTTGAGAGGCGTTCTACAATCCAGTATGGGGGAGATCTTGTAACTTGATGTAACGTTTATAACATGTTGGCAAAAAATAATAGTGATAGTGAATATTATGTGAGAGATCTTGTAACATGATGTAACACTAGTAACTTTTGTAACATGTTGGCAAAAAAGAATAGTCATAGTGAATATTATGGGAGAGATTTTGTAACACAATAAAAAATAATATCTAATAAAAAATAAATTTTCTAATAGGCCAAAATAAATGTTGGCCACAAAAACAATCTAATATGGGGAAGATGTTGTAATATTCCTACCTAACAAAACAATAAAAAAATAAAAATTTAATTATGTAAAAAAAATATGTGGGTCAAGAAAAAACACAAAATTGAATTATTCGCAAAAGAATGTTGGCCTTGCACATGGTTTTAAAACCATTCTAAACAACTCATGGTTTTATTGTACATGGTTTAGGAGGTTTTAAACCATGTGCAAGGCCTCCTAAACAACCCATGATTGTAGGAGGGCCTTGCATATGGTTTTAAAACCATGTGTGGAGAAATGATGCAATGTTCGTTCCTAACATAATACAAAATAATAAAAAATATTATGTGTTCGCCATAAATAATATTAAATATTAATAACAATAAAATTATATGTGCACCTCAAATAAAAAGATGTGTATTTTGGTTTGAATCAAATTAATGGATACCTAAGATCGGAAGATTTGATCCATCTCGACGCTTGATAGAGCCTAGGATTTGGCTCTAGGGTAGTTTTATGGAAATAATATTAATGAGTAATGGATAGGGTATATCTATTTCGTAACTATGTTTGTTATTTAATAATAAGGTTAGTAATGTCTTAATAAGTTAAAATTAGTAACTATGTTTGTTATTTAATAACTATGTCATTAATGTTTTAATAAGTCAAAATATACCTTGAAAATTGTTATCCTTATTGAAATATATTATTGTATGGAAATGATATTAATGAGTAATGGGTAGGGTATATCTATTTCTTAACTATGTTTGTTTTACTAAACAATATAGTAACTATGTTGGTTAATAATTTCTTAATAAGTTTGATTTTAATCCAAATAATGATTATTTTAATATACATATTATTATGTTTTATTTAGTAAAACTTATATTAATGATTATTTTAATATACATATTAAAATATTTTATTTAGTATCTATTATATTTATATTTAATGATTATTCTAATATACATATTACTATGTTTTATTTAGTAAAACTTATATTAATGATTATTTTAATATACATATTAAAATATTTTATTTAGTATCTATTATATTTATATTTAATGATTATTTTAATATATTAAAATATTTTATTTAGTAATTATGCTTGTCTTAATAAGTTTGACTTTTAAGACGAATAATGATTATTTTAATATACATATTACTATGTTTGTTATTTAGTAACTATTATTTAGCTAGTTGTCTAAATAGGGGACTTGTTTACTTCTGTTTTCGGGTGGTTTTTACCAGTATTTTGCCATGAATGTACACAGAATTTTCAAAAACATTAAAAAATACTGCTAGATCATAGAGTGTGTGGATGTTTTAGAGTGTGGATGTTGGTCATTTCTCAGCTTAAAATTGCCCAACAAACAACAAAAAGATTTCGGCAGAAAATCAACTTGAAAGTCAAAAAGTCTCCTCTTTAGACAGCGCCATTATTTCGTAACTATGTTTGTTACTAATGTCTTAATAAGTTTAACTTTAACCCAAATAATGATTATACATATTACTAGGTTTGTTATTTAGTAACTATGTTTGTTAGAAATGTCTTAATAAGTTTGACTTTAACCCAAATAATGATTATTTTAATATACATATTAATCTATTATTTTATTGAAAAAGTGGGTGGTTATTGTTTTCTCTCAAATACTGATTATTTTATTATACATATTAATTTATTATTTCATTGAATTTATTATTTGGTGGTTATTGTTTCATCCATAATAATGATTATTTTAATATACATATTAATTTATTATTTCATTGAATTTATTATTTAATGGTTATTGTTTCATCTCAAATAATGATTATTTTAAGATACATATTACTATGTTTGTTATTTAGTATATGTTTGTTAGTAATGTCTTAATAAGTTTGACTTTAACCCAAATAATGATTATTTTAATATACATATTAATTTACTATTTCATTAAATTTATTATTTCATTGAAAGAATCCATTTTATTTTATTGAGAAGAGTTAGAAGCTCTCGTGAAGGAAGGGTTTTGAAGGGTTTTTTTTACGGAGAGGCTAGTAGGAGTCGGTGAGTTTAAGAACTTTGTGGAAGATTTATACACAAACATATGTGCATCATTGTTCTATTCTTTGTGGGTCTCCTTTCCTGGCTTAGGCAATCAGCTAGGTTGGGCTCTTAGTTGGCTAGGAGGAAAACCATGTCCATTTTTGGTGAGGTATTCTCCATTTTATTATATGTTAATATCTTGATTAATTGCAGTTCAATATGAAATGCTCTGGTTTTATGTTGTTAAAATGAAAGTTTCCAATTCTTATAATTATTATTTATAATTATAATTTTTTGTGAGGTATTCTCCATTTTATTATATGTTAATATCTTGATTAATTGCACTTCAAGATGAAAAGCTCACAGCTCAAGTTTTATGTTGTTAACTTAGTTGAAATGTTACAAATGAAAGTTTTCAATTCTCATAATTATTATTCATAATTATCATTTACATAAGGAGTTAAATGTTTCCTTGTTATAGTTGCATGGTAATAATGTTATAGGTAACAAGTTTCAGTAAATAGTTTTAGAATAATAATAATAATAACACATATGAGATATCTAGAAGGAAACCTCAAATTCTATATATTAGAATTGTATATCAACCTGGTAGGTTGTTACATATGGTATTAGAGGCTAGTTTCAAAAATTAGAGCCATGAGGCATGCTTAAAAGAAATGGAAGTGTAGTAAAACATGATTTTCTTGTAAAAATAAACATTTTGAAATGAAGCTAACAATTTGAACCAAAAGTTAATAATAATAAAATAATAACCAAAGTTTAATAGTAAAAAAACAAACACAATTTATTGAACCAAGATTTAATAATAATAAAAATAATAACCAAAATTTAATAAAAAATTAAATAACACAATTTATTGAAGGAAAGCTGGGTAAGATGCAAGTATGTTAGATAATAGAACTTTCCACAACTAAAAGAAAATAAGAAACATTAAGTAGAGAACCGTGTAGTGGATGCCATAAACCTAAATCATTCATTCTCGAATCCCTATAATACAAAACAAACAATCCATAAGGTTACTAAACAAATCAACTTTAATACATGACTTGATTGATAATTAGTTGATTGAATGAATAAGTTTGTTATGTTATACAAAACCAACAATCCATAAAGTTACTAAATAAATCAACTTTAATACATGACTTGATTGATCAATTACTTGATTGAATGAATCAAGTTTGTTATGTTATGGTGGAAGCATGTTAAACATTAGGTTGCAAAAGAATAGAAAACTAAAGAGAAAATAAAGAACGAGAATTAAATTCCAATTTATTTGTTAGCCGCAAATAGAAATTGTTTCCAAATTTTGTAAGTAATAACTTATAAACTAATTCTGGTGTTTGGAGGTAGGCCCGGTTTGGCCATTGTTCCTAAATTGATTCTTCAGATTTCTAAGCTGAGCTTAAGCGTACATAGTTTTTCAAGAGAGGAAGGCCTTAAAAAAAATAAAGAATAAAGAATAAATAAATATAATATAATAAAATAAAATAAAAAATAGAGATTGATATCGATGTTGCCCCTGCAACCATGGCTTGCCCAGATTCCACTCACCCGCCCACTGGTGAGCAGAAAGTTCCAGGTACCAATGCCTATCCATATGACCTCGCAGAAGCAGGGCACAACACGTGCACGCTGGAGCATGGTGTGTGCATGTTTCTTTCAAAGGAAGGATATCAATGTTTCCATACTTGACATCTCTTCAATGGGCACCCACATAAGGTATCTTCACACTGCACCCAGTAGAAATCCGGGAGCCCACTGATAAGTATGCCTCAACGATCCACAGATAAGCATGGAGTGGCTCCTTGCAATTTCCCATCATATATTGGATAGGCTTTCTCATTGCCTGTACGATGTGTTCTCATAATGGTTTCTCTCGGAAGTCTGCATCTCACTATGAATACGAGCAAAATGCTCCACTACACCTTGAATTGCCAGGAAATCATATTTTAAAGGATAAGGTCTATTTCTCACTCCTCCACCTTGGAGAGCTTCCCTCTTTAATCTTTTATATTACTCTCAGTTTGTTGTTCCTTCATCTAACACCTCCTCTATAAAGAGCTTCCCTCTTTAATCTTTTATATTACTCTCAGTTTGTTGTTCCTTCATCTAACACCTCCTCTATAAATTCAGGGCTTTCTGGTTTTCTAGAATGAATTACAATATTTGTAATATCCACGNAAATTTAATTATTTATATGTGTCTTCTTGTTTCCATTATGTCCATCACGAGAGCATTGTTGGCTCACCTCCAATTACTTTTGAAAACTATTATATGTGCAAAGCAAATGCATATTTAATTTATTTTTAGTTTTTATAAAATTTGACAAACATATCAATTTTTCCATTCACATCAATAGTTATTAGTTTTGTTTGTAATGTTTTGTAAATTCTTTTTATTAATTTGTCTTTGTTTATATTTATATAGATTTGTATTTGAGTAGATAAATTTATCAATTTATAATATTTCTATCCATTTTTCTTCTTTACTTTTGTTGTGGCTATTAATGCCTAAAATGGTACTCCAAAACCCCCTATCATGCCAAAGAATGGTTGCAACCCACCCCTTGGCCCCACAAACTCCTGCAACCACTTTTGCGGCTCAACCCATGGATCCTGGTGTCCATCACCTCATGAAGTTATCGTCTGATGTCAACCTCCAGACACGAAAAAACTAGTATGGTTTCACCATGGAAACTGTTGACCCATATGCATCATCTACCTCCACCGCTCCTAATATTTATTTTCTTTTTCCAAGGCCCCCTACAGACGAGACTACCAAAGTCCCGCGATTCCCTTTCTTTTGCGTCACGAACAACGCCACTGCCAGATCTACGCTCAACTACAATATTGTTGATGACTTGCCCCAGTATCCCACAACCATATCCGCTCTAGAATTTCTCAAAACTTTTTCGTCGCAACGTAAAGCGTTGTTATCTGCACTAGGTGTCATTAAACCCTATGATTCTAGGTTGATCACCTTCGACTTGGATAAAGGAGAACCCCAGATTCCATCATCCGTTGCCTTCCAAGTTTCGGTCACGATTTGGAATTTGGTTATTCATCAATGCATCATGGATGAGGGGGCATCCACCTATGTTATGTCAACGTTTGTGTGGAAGAAAATTGGATCCCCAACCCTTCAAATTTCTTCCACCTCCCTTCGCGCCTATAATAGTCACTATGCTCAACCCCAAGGCGTCCTCACGGATGTACCTGTTGATTTAACCAACAAAACAATGTTTATTGGCATTGAGGTTGTCAAAATCCAACTTGATTACAAAATCCTCCTAGGATGTATTTATATGTATGCAATGCGAGTCGTTGCCTCTACCGTCTTTTGAATCTTGATGTTCCCTCATGATGGGAATATTGTGACCATCGACCAACTGACGTACTATGATCCAAAGGGGCCAGCCACACCAGAACACCTCCTTCCCACTATCGACTCTACCATCGACAGCGTGTCCATTCCATTCATGTATGTCGTTGGCCCAGGCTTGTTTTCCAACACTCCTATGACGAGCATCTTTTGTCCTTACCACCACCTTCTTCGTAGATTAATATATCGAATTTATGCACTATCACATCCGATAGCGTTCCAGACTCCTTGCAACCTCAGTCGCAACCCCAACAATAGTGCTTAAGGAATTATTGGGGTTCATTCCCTATCCACATGATTCACTTCCTTTTTCCATGATCTGACATTGTGAGCAAGCATGTTATGGCTACTCTAAAACTTCCTGGTTTCACTTTGGGTATTCCTTTGTGGTACCTTGATCCACCTAACCTGCCCCTGACTCCCCAGGTTGTGTTAACTCCCATCCAACCCATTGAGACGATGTCGCACCCACCACCTGGGATACCAAAGATTTCTTCTATCTCTACTCCTTCCCCTCCTCCGAATATGGCTAGGGGCAAGGTGACGAAAGAGACAACATAACCTCATCTTTCTCCTACATGTTCTTTATGTGATGTCCAATGCCATGCAACACAGAATTGTCTCGATTTACCTCTCCTTTGCAACCACATGCACACTATAGATGAGACTGACGACATCCCAGTGGTCAATGATTCAGCCTTACCCGGGGTTAAGAACAAGTCACTATGAACCAACCACCCATGTGCAATTTGTGGCCAATATGGTCATTATTCACACCATTTCCCAAACTTTCTTGAGTATTGGTCTCTCCTTAGTGACCTTCGCACACATTCCCGCGAATCCAACATCATTGTCCTTGAGGAGATCCACCCTACGGTTTCTTCCAACTCAGACACAACCAACACCATCTACACGATCTCTAGTTTCAGTAGTCCTTCTGTCTCTGCAGCCGTGGAGGATCCATCAGATCTATCTGCACATTGCTTTCACAATGATGAGGAGACTCTTGAAGCTCTTTCGATTCTCGAGTATCCTTGGGATGATATGCACCATCGCTCCTATTTCATCCCCGATGAGCCTTCTTCATTGTTAGACCAATACTCTATTGAAGTGAAAGACTTCATCTGTGGAAGTGCCGACTAGTTTAAAAAACCCAATTCCAACACCTGACGCCTTTAAAGATGGAAACATGGCTAACATTTAACCAACCATAAAGGTCAATATATCAACCACACCCATTGTAGTTGAATATTACACTCAGAGAATCTTCCTTCCCTAAAGAGGTCGCTTCATACAAAGCACTTTTTTCAGGAGTTATATGATATTTTCGCTTAGTCATATACCGAGATTCCTAGGCTTGAGCCATTTATTGTCGAACATCATATTGACACATGGCCTGAGGTTGCACCTGTTCGCCAAAAGAAACGACCCATTCACCCGTAAAAGGCTCCCGCAGTCAAAGCTAAGATCAAGAAACTGCTTCAAGCAAGTTTCATATATCCCATGGTGTATACCACTTGGGTTTCCAATCTTGTTCCCGTTAACAAAAACAAGGTACCATTCACATCTATACTGACTTTCGTGACTTGAATTTGGCATGTACCAAAGACAACTTCCCCAGTCCATTCATTGACCAAATCATTGATGCTTGTGTTGGCCACGAAGTCTTTTCCTTCATGGATGGTTTTTTCGGTTATAACCAAATTCAAATCCATAAAGACAATCTGTACAAAACCAATTTCACTTTCCCCCAGGGCACATTTGTGTATCGTGTTATGTCGTTTGGCCTTAAAAATGTTGGAGCCACTTTTCAGCAAGACATGACCTTTTGTTTCCACGACCTCATCCACATTATCTTGGTCTATATAGAGGAGCTCACGACTCGATCTTGAAAGAGTTCTCAACATTTGGATGACTTAGGACAAGTCTTCCTGCAATGTCACAAGTACAACGTTCGCTTTAACCCCCTCAATTGTGTGTTTTATGTCCCTGCTGACCGATTACTAGAGTTCATTGTGTCCCACAAAGGGATTTACATGGATCCTATGAAGATTCAAGCCATACTGAATCTTCCCCCACCACGTACTTTGCGCTAATTATAGAGCCTCCAAGACAAGGCCAACTTCCTTTGTCGTTTTATTCCAAAATATGCGACGAAATTCCATGGTTTCTTACTCTTACTCCATACCAACATCCCTCTTTTTGGTATGATCATGCATAAGGCGCTTTCGATGCACTAAAACAAGCTCTGACTTCCGCTCCGTTTTTGTCTTCTCTTGACTTCACAAGGGAGTTCATTCTCTATGTGTCGGCATTTGAGAATGCTATCGTTGGAGTCTTTGTTCAAGAAGACGATGCTTGCCAAGAGCACATGATTTATTATGTAAGTCAAAAGCTTTTTGGACCCCCTTTACGTTACTCCCATAAAGAGAAGATGACCCTCGCTGTCATCTTTTCTGTACAGAAGCTACACCACTACATTCTATTGATCCACACTCGAGTCATAGCCAATTCCAACCCCATTCAGTATCTCTTGAGTCGTCACCTTTTCCAAGGTCGTGCCACCAAGTGGATTGTCATTCTCCAAGAGTATGATCTAGAATTCATCACCCTAAAAAGAACAAAAGATTTTGTGTTAGCTTCCTTAATGATAAGATTCCCTCTATCGTCTACCTCACCACCTATCACAATCAATCTTCCTGGAAAATTCTTGTTTGTCATCTCTATGGAAGACCCATGGTATGGGGGCATTCTCTTGTACTTGCACACACAAAAATTTGGGTCCCATTTAAGCCACGAATATCGTCGTCGCATCCAAAACCAAGCTTCTCCCTATCTCCTCATTGGTGATGTCTTGTACCACCGTGGTGTTGATACCATATGCGTCATTCCCTCACTCACGATGATGAAAAAAAAGTCCTGAATGACTGTCATAGTGGAGCATGTAGTGGCCACCTCTCTGGTTTGGCCACTACCTAGAAGATTCTCCACATCGGTTATTTCTAGCCCACCATCTTCGTCGATTGCATCCATGCAGTTAAACACTGCCACAATTTCCAGCTCTTTGCTCCAAAAGCAAGGACACCTCCTAGGCTGTTACATCTTGTCATCACAGTCGGTCCCTTCTACAAATGGGCGATTTACTTCATGACCTATAAGCCTTCCTTGGATGACGGCCATAAATACATCATTGTGGTCGTTGATTATTTCATGAAATGGGATGAGGACATGCCTATATTCAACTGTAAGGCAGGTACTATGCCATGGTTCTTTTTTAACCATGTCATCACTCGTTTCGGTGTCCCCCAATAGTTAGTATCAAACCATGGTTCTCATTTTGAGGACATTGTTTGGACAGATATTCCCTCCATGTTGAAGTTTGAACACCAGTATTCCTCCGCTTATTATCCTTAGGAAAATGGCCAAGTTGAGGTTGTCAACAAGATCCTCAAAACCATGTTCCAACAAATGGTGGACAAAAACAAATGCAACTAGCACCACTTGCTCTTTTTCACCCTCTGGGCTTATCAGACATCAACAAAAACTACCACCAATTTTACCACATTTCACTTAGTCCATGGTGTGGAGTCGGTTCTTCCTATTGAATGCTAGATTTCATCACTACACCTTGCCATCGAGCTTCTACCTGATACATCACCGTTAGAACAATGCCTACTTATGCTTGAACGGACCAATGAGGATCGTCGTGCTGCTCTCTAGATGATCAAAATGAATAAGACTCGGTTGAAGTCCCATTATGAATCTCATGTTCATCCATGCAGCTTTTCCGAGGGGTACCTCGTCCTCTTCTATGACCAAGCCAATGATAAGCTAGGGAAAGGGAAGTTTGATTCCATGTGGTATGGCCCATAGGCCATCCATCAATGTCTTGAAAAGGAGGCATAAAACCTCGCTGACTCTAATGGAAACCTCTTGAAGAATCCCCACAATGGGATCTACCTCAAGAGGTTATATGGCTAAAGTCACTCACCATGCAGTACCTTTGTGTCATATTTTTTATTTCTTGTTTTGCATCATTTTTACCATGATTCAATGACCCCCTCCAGTAGTCACTCCATTTCCAGCCGCAATGAGTCCATTGTAGCACTCTGTTGCATCCTTTTCATCTGAGCGGGTGGATCTATCCCATCCACCTTGCCCATGTGCTACCGGTACCCCACTGGAGAGTGCGGTCCCACATATGCACTTGCACACAGTATGTCGCACGTATAATCTAGCTACCACCATGCTAGCATACCGTCGTGTCCCTAGACCTATACTAGACGTCGAGGCACCTCTGTATCTCCTCAGTCGTCCATGCTCACGTATGGATAGTCCTCTATGAGGATAGGAATATTCTGCCATTATGAGAAAATCCCCTAGGTGAAGAGACATGTACTAGAATCACTCCCTCCCTACTTTCTTCAGGCCATTTCTTGGAGCTACCTTGATTAGTGTGCCATAACACGAATCACCCCACACACATATTGGCATGTTCACGAGCCCTCCTCGCCATCCATACTACACAATTGGCCTTATTTTACCACTATCCATCATCCTGCAAGGAGGCCCCACCAATGTTCCAATGTTATTCCTATCAACCATGTTTACAACATAACCTCTTTTGGTACATCGAACACTTCCTCCTTGCTTGACTGACCATTACGAAGTTTCTGTTAATCTCTTTTTTGAATCATAAAAGAATGAAAATATTGTCAAGCACGCTTGCATCCTTTCACTCTCGTTAAAGTATTTGAAAGGGTGTCTATGTGGCATTATTTATATCCTTTTTCGGACTACATAGAATATTAAAAGAAAAGGACCACCCTAGCTCCTTCTAGCTAGGAACGTTTCCCTTTGTATCCTTTTATGCTTTGTTGGACATTGGGACCATAACTTACAAAAAAACTCATTATGGGTTGTCTTTCAGCTCTTTTCCATTCCTCTCATGAAGAAAATATCACTGAGAAAACTTGGTTTCGTTCATTCTCGTAAAAGTATTTGAATGACCGTCCAGCTAGTCTAGGTTTATCCTTTTCCATCCTGGTTAGACTACCTATGGTAAAGAAGTCTCTATACCCCTTCGGTTGGGAGAGCTCTCCTTTGTATACTTTTATCCTTTTTCGTTCTTAGGGGACTATTTATGAAATATAGACCATACTGGAGTCTTCTTCCTGTTTTCAGACTCTGTAAAAATGAAAACACCATTGAGCATTTACCTTCTTGGGATCGCTAAAAATACACAAGATCGTATCATATCGAGCTTACTTCTATCCCTTCGTCGTGCTCCTTAAACTATGAAGAAGGCCTAAATGGTGTCTTTAGGCACCACCACATATGATTTCACACTATGGAAGCTTTCCCCCATTGAGTCACCTTTGTTCAGAGTACTCTTGAATGAGTCTCCCTTGGATCCCCTGGATATCATTAGTTTAGTTACCTCCCCCAGTATTTTGCCTTGTAGTTATATTCCTAGTTTTATAGCTATGATCCATTTCCCATGAGTCAATTTCACTTGCTTCCAGGCCAGCCCTGTCGTAATACTCTGAACAAAGGAAGTCTGAGTCCTCTGTACTCCCCTGCCCTTGTTCCCCATTCAGGGTGTAATTCCCTTGATTGGTTTGTTCGGGTACACAGGGTACTCCCAAAAGACCGAACACCTAGATAAACCACTCACACAAACAGATCACAGCTCAACACATCAATGTTTTGACGTGGTTAAAACCCTCAAGAGGGAAACAATCCACGACCCCAGCCAAATAGATATTTGGAGCAAATTATTATGCAAAAGAAAGAAAGTTACAAATGAGTTTCTCATAATCGATCAACTAGTCAAGGACCCTCCATGCTCTTTAAATCGATATCATGTACCAATCATGTGTTAAGCCACGGATCAAGGGTAGGTATGATCTAAGAGAAGTTGAACCGTTGGATCACTCTATGTCTAGAACATATCGTGACCGTCAAATTATAATATTTACAAATGCATTACTAATGCATACTAAAGAAACACACTTTACCTAACAGATATATTACACAAGTTGATCTTAACTAACTGCTAAGTGTCTAAAGAAGGCTAACATCCCCTCTTAAGAACAACTTGGGATAAGATTGAAGGATTTACAAAAGTGACACTATTAGGAGAAGGAAGGAGGAATTAGAACCTATCCCCCCTTAATGACAAATTCTTGAACTCCTAACATAGATCGAAGTTTAGAAAAATTTGCTTCTGTAAGAGACTTGGTGAAGATGTCTGCAACTTGATCATCTGTAGGGAAAAATAACACTTCAAGAACACGATCATGAAAAACATTTATGATGAAGTGCATATGTAGCTCAATGTGTTTTATGCGTTGATGTAGAACTGTATCTTTGGAGAGCTTGATGGCACTTTGATTGTCACACCAAAGTGGAGTACGCTGCTGCTGCTCGAATCCAAACTCTGAAAGGATCTATCGAATCCATAAAGATTCCTGATTGGAATTAACTGCGGCTCAATATTCTACCTCTGCTAAAGAAAGAGCAAGAGCTTGTTGTTTCTTACAAGCCCAAGTGGTAGGTCTAGATCCTAGACTGAAAACATAACTTGCAATAGACTTTCAATCATTAGTATCACCAACCCAATCTGAATCAATGAAACCAACCAACAAAGGTTTTTCCCTTGTACTGTAATGAATCCCAAACTGAATTGTACCTCGAATATATCGAAGTATTATTTTGGCGGATTTCCAGTGACTTTCATGAGGTGTTTGCATATAATGAAGAACATGACCAACATCAAAGGAAAGGTCAGGATGGAAATGAGTCAAGTATAAGAGACTACCAACAAGCTGACAATACAAGGTGGCATCTACTTCAAGTGAAGTACATGTGGCAGAAAATTTGACTCCAAACTGGAAGGGAGAAGGGGCTGGTTTACAATCTTCCATGTGAAAGTGACGAAGAAGGTCACAAGCATACTTAGACTAGAAAATAAATATTCCTTCTTTGGTTTGCAAGACTTGGAGACCAGGAAAATAATGCAAATGTCCTAAGTCTGACATTTCAAAATTGTGCTTAAGACTGTATTTCACATGTGTTAAAAGTTTAGGGTCACTACCAGTAAGGATAGGATCATCAACATAAAGAACAAGTATGATGAGATGGTTTCCTACTTTCTTGGTATAGACATTAGGGTCAGAATGGCATCTAGAAAAACTAGTGTCAAGTAGAAAGTTATCCAATTTGGCATACTAGGCTCTAGGAGCTTGCTTAAGGCCATATAAATATTTCTTAAGGCGACAAACAAGGATAGAGTTATTATGAACATATCCAGGAGGTTATTCCATGTAAATTTCCTCCTATAAATCACCATGTAATAATGTAGGCTTGACATCCATTTGATGGACTTCCCAGTTATGTAAGGCTGCAAGGGAAAAAACAAGGCGAATGGAGTTCATTTTTGCGACAGGAGCAAAGGTTTAATTGTAGTCAATCCCTTCAACTTGGGAAAAACCTTTGGAAACTAACATTGCCTTAAGTCTTTCAACACTTCCATTTGATGCATGCTTAGTTCTATAGGCCAATTTGCATATGACAAGTTTTCTTCCTTTTGGAAAAGGTACAAGATCCCAAGTATCGTTTGCCATTAAGGAACGATATTCTTCATCCATAGCTGCATCCCAATCTGGATTTCCTGAAGCTTCTGCAAAATTTTATGGATCATGATTCTCAGAAACTTGAGCCAAAAGAGAAGAAGCTCGTTGAAACTGAGAACGCGTTTGACTTTGATCTCTAGTATCACCAGGAAGATCACCAGTTGCTTCACATGTTGAACAGACCCATCGAGGAAGTAATGGTGCTGGTGCAATTGGAGGAATATGAGCAGGAGGAAGTGAATTTTCATCCTCACTGTCATCATCAGAAACTGGAGTTGGAAATATGTCAAGGAAGTTGGAAGTAGAAGAAGGCACAATCGTCAAATCAGGCTCGCAGTCCAAAGATGGAACAACCATCGAGTTAGGCCCCCATGCTAAGAGATTTTCATCAAATTTAAGATCTCTTCTAATGATTACATCATTTGAATGTTGTTGAAGAATTCTATAAGCTTTTACATCTTTAGAATATCCAACAAATATGCACTTTTCACTTTGAGGCTGCAATGCTTTCCGTTTTTCATTCGGAATGTGAGCCCATGCTTCATTACCAAACACACGGAAGTGACTTACATCTAGTTTAATTTTACTCCAGGATTTTTCCGGTATTATACCTTGTAAATATTTAGTGGGGGTGCGATTAACTATGTAATTTGCACAATTTATGGCTTCAACCCAAAATTGAAGACTTAGTCCTTTAGATTGGATCATACAATTAGCCATTTCTTTTAAAGTGTGATTCTTCTGTTTAGCTACACCATTTTGTTGTCGTGTATATGGAACAGTGTGTTGTTGCTGGATTCCTTGTTTAGTGCAGAAAGTAGTGAACTTTTTGTTAACATATTCTCCTCCATTGTCGGATTTGAACTTAATGATTTGATGACTAGATTGTTTTTCAACTAGGGCCTTATAGGCCAAGAACATGTTAAATACTTCTCTCTTAAGTTTTAGGAAATAAACCCAAGTGTGTCTAGAGTAATCATCAATTAAAGTTAAGAAATATTTGAAACCAAAAAAGGAAGCAGATGGAAGAGGATCACACAAGTCACTATGCACAAGCTTTAAGGGAACTGAGGCGTGCAAAGAGGCATGTTTGTCAAAGCTGTCCCAGTGATGTTTTCTGAGTACACAACTGGAACAAATACCATCCCTGTAAGATACCATCGAAAGACCTATCACCATATTGTCTTTACATAGTTGTTGCAATGAGCGATAATTTAAGTGACCAAATCACTCATGCCAAAGTTTGCTCAAGTTATCACTATGAGAAACAAAAACTGAAGGAAAAGGTGATGACCCAAAGTTGTTAAATTTGTACAACCTGGTAATATCATCAACAATTCTGGTAGCTAGGACATGTTGAGGATCTTTTAAATCCTTTATTACAACTTGTTGAGGTGTAAATTGTTGGTAATAACTCCCGATTCAATATCTATTTCCAATGCAAATGCTTG
>LPNX010435750.1:1320-63243 GCA_001517045.1 Pseudotsuga menziesii | reverse complement strand
GGATGGAATGGCCTTGCTGTCGAATTTCCACCATGGACAGCAGGCTTCTCTGCAACTCAGGAAGATAGAGAACATTCTTCAACAAGAAATCAGGGAATCCATCCATCTTCAGTCGAATGGTGCCCATTCCCTTTGGTTTAATACTTGACTTATCTGCAAAGTACACTATGCCATCGATTGTTTCATTCAGTTCTTCAAAACAATCTTTTCTAAATGTCATGTGTGATGTTGCACCAGTATCAAGCAACCAACAATCTTTATAAGATGAGAGAGAAGTCATTTCATTAAATCCAAGATTACAGTGTGCAACAACACAAGAATCATAAAATTTACTAGCATCTTTGTCATCTTTCTTTTGGTTGTGTTTGTCTTTGATGGAATCCCATGAAGCCCAACACTGATCTGATGTGTGCCCAGTCTTTCCGCAACGCTTGCACTGCAAATCTGATCTTTTGCTTCTGCCCCCTCTGCCTCTGAAATTTCTTCTTCTTCTGCCTCTCTCTTTGCCGCAATCTCCCTTGGAAGGGTCTTTGGTAATAACTCCCTTGGAAGGGTCTTTGGATTGGTCTTTGCCGGCTAGGGCAACACCAATACTAGATGCCAAAGAGTGCATCTTTTACAACTGTTAGTATAATTTACAATATTGGTCTTAATATGACAAAGAGAAAAACAATAACCTTGCAGGTATATAGTCTCTGCCAAGGTGAATACAATGCAAGCTTCAGGTTTTAAAGTGATACAATGACAGTATCGCAGCTTCAATTCCCAGCAATTCGGGGAGAAGAAATTCAGTACCAATTCGCAGCCTTCAGGGTCTTTATGCAATTGGTAATGGTGTGAATATTCAGCCAACAGTCTTCATAGTACAACAGCTTAGCCAACTAGATTTTATAAATATTTCTCAAGTAAACAAACAAAAAAAACTCTGCACAGGTTTGTTTATTAAACTCCAGAAAACTATAACTTCGATTATCCAGATTTATTTTATGCGCATTGGCTTTCAATCTTTCACCAATTCACAAGAGCAGTATCCTCACACAGCATGTGCTCTTCTAGTCGCATCTTCAGAGAAAGAAATATAGTAATTCTAGGTTTATGCATTACAACATCATACACAGCAGCATATATACCTTCCACCGAAGTCTTCTATATATCATGTATATATTAGTCACGGTCCCTTTTTCTCACTATAAATGAAAAATACTTGCAGACTGTTTCTTTTACATCCACCCATAGGAATTAGGGTTTGTGTATTTCAACAAACAAAATTTTTTTACCTCCTCTTAGCTGAAGACAATCACCAACACCGTAGCAGTCTCCACGCAAATTCGTTGCAGATTCGTTGCAGCATATAAATGATACCAGCAGTCTCCACGCAAATTCGTTGCAGATTCATTGCAGCATATAAATGATACCAACAATCTCCACGCAAATTCGTTGCAGATTCGTTGCAGCATATAAATGATACCAACACGCAGCAGTAAATTGTATCACGATACCAGCAATACGCCGATTTACAAAGGAACCAGACATGATCAGTCTCCACGCAAATGTATATAAATGGATACCAGCATATAAATGGATACCAGCAACACGCAGCAGTAAATTATATCAATAAGAAATTGTATTTCCAGCTCTGATATATATTTGATTTCTTATTGTATTTATACCAACAGTCTCCAGTCTACCAGCAGTAAATTGAAGTCTCCACGCAACATATAAATTATACTAATAGTCTCCACGCAAATGTATGGGAGCGTATTAGGGTTAGCAGTAAATTGAAGTAAATTGATACCAGCAGTCACCAGTCAACGTTTAAGGCGTGAAAAGAACTGCACCATGCACTCTTTCACAGTCATTATCCATGCAGGCTCTTCACTGAGTCCTTCACGCAGCCTAAAACATGGATACCGTCCAGCAGTAAATTGTATCACGCCTCCACGCAAATGTATCACAGTCTCCACATTCAGAGAGCACTCTTCAACGTATCATATACCAGGAGGGTTTATGCAGCCAGGAGGGCGCATAAACTAACACATCAACACGCAGCCAGGAGGGTTTATGCAGCCAGGAGGGCGCATAAACTACCACATTCTCCAAATCAATACGCAGCATGCAGTGGTCTCTTCATAAACTTGCAGTCTCCAGTGAGTCGCTGAATACAATTCTTACATCAAGAATATAACGCATATGGCAGGAGGGACGAGTAGAGAGCAGTGGGCAATGAGCAGCAGCTCTGAAACAAATGGACGAAGGGCAGAATGTAGGTCTGGCACCCAGACTGCCAAGACTGACAAGCAAACAGGCAGGAGTTATGCTCTGATACCACTTGTTGGTAATAACTCCCGATTCAATATCTATTTCCAATGCAAATGCTTGTATTTATACAAAGTACATGGCGGTTGGGTTTCACCTTCCGCTCAGCCTGTTTGGCTTCCTATCTAATCAAATTCCTATTAATTATTTATTTACAATAATCCCGAAGGATTATTCTAACATAAATGTTACAGTTTTACCTTCACCAGAATGAGTGATTTGATAGATTAACAACAAATTGCAGGAAATTCTTGGAAAAAATAGTACATCACTAAAATGACAATTTTCTATAGGAACTGTTCCAGATCCTACAATGCTTAGAGATCTATCATCACCAATAAATATTTGTTTGGTGTTACATTCATGCATAGTAGAAAAGATGGCTTAATCCTTATCCATATGATAAGATGCTCTAGAATCAATGAGGCATTAATTTTGAGTAGAAGAAGAAGATGTAGTATAAGAATAACCAGAAGCACAAAGTGCATGTCCATGAGAGGTAGATTCTAAAGATGAATCTAGGCTGATGTGGTGCTTCTTCATTGCTTCTTCTAAGGCTGCCATCTTCTTGAAACACTTAGAGTCATCATGATTATCTTTCCTGCAATAGTTGCAATGACACTCAGTATTCTTTCCTTTTGGCTTGGATCCTTTGTCATTTTTTAACGAATGAGCTGACTAAGAGGGTTTGGGACCCTTGTTTGTCTTATTATTGCGAAAATTTTGTTTCTTGGGATGCTTGGAATTTTCTTTCTCTTGGGACAATAAGTCTTTCCCAGATGTATCCGCATTGCTAATTATTCTAAGATGTATGAGCTTATCTTGATCTCTAATAAAGGAATCACAAAAGGATTCAAGACTAGGCTCTTGATAGCTAGCTGCATTCAATAATTTTTTCATGGATTAAAATGTAGATACAAAAACAGAATATCCAGGTACAAGTTTGGAAAGAATATGATAAAAACATTGTTTGTCTTCTCTCTTAATCTTGCATTTTTTACTTAAGAGTCTAAGAGTTTTGTACTTAGATAAATTATCTTGAATGCATGAAAAATCACTTGGATTTAAAGAAATCAACTCATTTTCGAGTTGATAATCTCGAATTTCATTTTGTTTACCAAACAAAGGTTCCAACTTTTCCCAAGCTTTATCAGGTTCATCAATTCCATATATGTGGAATCGCAAATCAGTAGAGATTGACATACCAATCAATCCATGAGCTTCATCACATCTATTTTTCCATTTTATTTTCTTATTATCATCAATGGGTTCTATTTCTTTCCCTGAGGTAATTTTGAAAACTCCCCTACTTCGTAGAACATCCTCCATACGAGATTTCCATGAAAAATAGTTAGAACTGGTAAGTAGAATATCATAAGGGGCGGCCATATTCTAAAATATTGGCTGAAAAAAATAGAAACCAACTGTCTAGATAAAAATAACTCGAAAAATGAGGCTGTTTAAAAAAAACGGTATTGAAAACTGATTCCATATGATGAAATTATGCTTGATCAAAGAAAATGTTGAAGATGTTCCCATAGTGACGCGGCAGATATAAAATTGACCAACTAAAAAAAAGAACCCGCCTCTTCCCAAGATGAACCTTTGAAAATCACTTTACAAGAAAGTTGCTTTAAGTGAATCACTTTTGTAAAATAAGTGGTTTTCAATTTTACAATGATGTTACTTTTAAATAGTGTAACAAAAACAAACTTAAGTGACTCACTTTTTATTTTAATTTAATTTAAGTGAAATGCACTTTTACAATAAAGTAACTTAAAATTAGAAATTGTGTGCACTGAAAAAGTAACTTAATAAGACTTGAACTCAAGACCTATTAAGGATTAAAGAAACTTTGAACCAATTGAGCTAAGATTAAAAGGTACGTAAAGGAAGAGACAGAGGAAGAGGGCTTTTTTTTTACTCTTCTCTCTCGGTCTTCGTGCTTGCTTCTTTTCCTGCAAATCACACCACAAATCGAAACAAAAAACTTTTCCATGATATTGGGGTTAGATCTTGTTAGCTTACTCGAAAAGTCTACATTTTCTCTCTGTTTCTGATTCGCCGCGATCGCACAAGGTGCACGACAAAGAGCATATGCAGCCGAGAAAAACCCTTTCCTTTTCTATTTCTAATTCGTCGCGATCACACAAGGTGCGCGGAAAAGAGCATACGTAGACATGGAAGGAAACAATACAAGACTAAAAAAAAAATAATAATATAGCTGATAAAATATGAGATATAATTAAAAAAAATAGAAATAAAAAACCATCACTGTAACATTATACCTTCAAATCTGCTAAAATGACCATTTCTGGAGCAAACGGAAATGGTTTTCGATGAAACAAAAACTATTTACCAGTGGAAAAGGCACTCCAAACACAATGGAACACCTCCCACAGGACATAAAAGCACATAAATTCCATAACCAGAAACCCTTTCAAAGTTTTGGCAACACCAGTTCAAGATCTAGATCATAACCAGAAGAGGTTCTTCATAAATGCTATGATACCCTGTTCGGGTACACAGGGTACTCCAAAAAGACTGAACACCTAGAGCAGCCACTCACACAAACAGATCACAGATCAACACATCGATGTTTTGACATCGTTAAAACCCTCGAGAGGGAAACAGTCCACGGCGCCAGGCAAATAGCTACTTAGAGCAATTTATTATGCAAAAGAAAAAAAGTTACAAATGAGATTATCATAATCAATCAACTAGCCAAGGACCCTCCATGCTCTTTAAATAGAGATCATGGACCAGTTGGGTGTTAAGCCACGGATCAATGGTAGGTATGATTTAAGAGAAGTTGAACCGTTGGATCACTCTATGTCTAGAACATATCATGACCCTCAGATTAGAATATTTACAAATGCATTACTAATGCATACTAAGGAAACACACTTTACCTAACATATATATTACACAAGTTGAACTTAACTAACTCCTAAGTGTCTAAATATCCTAACGTGGTCCACATCTATGGTTATCCCCCTCGCGCTTCTAATCAAGGAAGCATCATTTCCTTGTTAGTTGTAGGTGTCCCTCTATGGACATCAACACATATATTCCAAAGGACAGACCCAGAGGTCCATTTATCCTAGTTTCATCCACCTCTTTGATGAGTTCCTTGTACCACTTGAAAGGAGTCATTAGTTCCTATTGGGTTGGTTGTGTCTCACATTCTCTACTTTAGCTACATCATTGCACCTTTATAATTCGTACATGGTATTGGTCCATTCATTATTTGGTCAAAGAACTCGATTATCACCTGACTCTAGAACATTGGTGAGTCTATTTGTGGGACCCATACAATCAGTCTTATGCCCCTTATTATTTTTGAGCTACACTGGCAACAAAGTTCAGAAGCCCCTAGTGCCATGCTTCTGTTTATCTTGAGTACTTGATGTTGTATATTGTGCCACAGAGATTTTAACTCTCAGATATTGAGTCCATCCAATTATGTACACCTCCAGATCCAACAGAGCATCAGTTGTGATGATATTTCATTCCAGGAGAATGCCATTGTGCCTATGTCTCAGTTCTTCATATCAGCATTTGTATTCAACCTCCCATTAAGGCCACCATTATGTATCACCATTTTTATATTTATTGATCGGATCCCATATTTTGAGCCTTGATCCCCGTTATTTATTTTTGACATTGTTACGAGCATGGGTATTCCCTCCTCATCCATATACATGTCAGACGCTATATGTATCTCATCCACTTTTGAGAAGTAATGCAAACCAAAAGCCACCGTAGTTTGAACGAGGAAACTCCACTCTTCGACGGTCCGCTACAGTCTCTCCACCGTTGTCACAATTTTCCCATGATCCTATGATGTCTATATGCCATACTATGATCTCCTTTCCTCACACATCAAGGGGCAATCTGTTAACACCAAAAAATGTTCACTTAGCTCTCTATGGTATAAACCATAAGCATACATCATATTCCCACCGTTATTCCTCCATTTTGACCTTCATAATTGTATTCCACTAATATAGTTCGAACCATCATTAGTCCTTCTACATGAATGAAGGGAAGATGAGCATTTATGGTTATTTATCTCCACTCTCCCCAAAAAAGGGTTAAAAACCCTAAAAATGAGAATGGGTCAAAATACCATAGATAAATACCATGGAAAATAAAATACCATGGGTCAAAAATCCTTGGACCATCCTATAAATACATTGTGAAGGACCCCCCCAAAACACTTTTTGTTATTTGCTTTCAGTCACACCATACACTTTTTCTGCCATTATTCCCATATTTTTCCACGCCATTCCCCACGGTGTATGTTGAGTTCACTCTGTACCCATTTGGATCCATTCCCCCATTGGAAACTATTTGTGGAAGAGACTGGAGACCCAAACCATGGAGTTGGAGGACCATTTTCGAGGATGGATACAGCGGCCCACATTTCAGAAAAATGTATTTTTTGTTCTTGTTATGCATTAGTTAGTAGTATATATTTGAAAAACCATAAGAATATTTTTATTGTTGTCATGTTTCCTTTTGTTATTGTTGAACTCTACCCTATGACCTGCATTGTCTAGTGTCGGTTCTTTCTCACATAGTAGGGGAGAAATACCCACTACAATATGTCGAAACCAGGGAAGTGTTAGAATAGTAGAGTCAAGCTAAACTAGTTAACCTATCTACGCAAAAAACAACATATCATAAAAGATAAGAACAAGAAAAGAAAAGGACAAGACAACACTGATATATGTGGTTCACCCTAATGGGTTCATCCATGGGAAGGTAGTCTTCTATTATCTCCAGAATTTCTTCTCCAATCTTACAAGAGAGCAAAGCACAAATACCCCAAAGAATATAGATGATGTACAATAGTGTCACAATAGTACCACTACTACATCAAGAATACATGATATTTAGAGACTCACTTGACTCTATTATATACTAAGAGATGAGGAGGAATTACTCTCACATATTGGATGTGGGATAATATAATTCTCCAAAATAACATCTCTTAATACAATACCATGGACAAATACTCTACACAAGTAAATACAACACCATATAACTATGGTTTAAATGTATTACTCTTTTACATAAGATTGTAGACAACTTCCAACATAACACAAAGACATTATTACCTTCCAAGGAATAAAATATAATCCAACACTCCCCCTTAATAATGGCTGGGAGAAGGGCCCACACTAACACTAAGGAAGGAAGGAATCATTACTGCTCCCCCTTGATGACAACTTCCCACATTCCAAGCAAAGAACGAAGATGCACAAAATTTGCCTCGGTGAAGGATTTGGTGAAGATATCTGCTACCTGCTACTCTGTAGGACAATACTAAAGAGAAACAATACCATCTACCACAAGTCCACGAATGTAATGAGTGTCAAGGTCAAGATGTGTTGTCTTGGAGTGATATACCAGATTATAAGCAAGTTGTATTGCACCCTGATTGTCACATTTCAACACAGTGGACAATTTTGGAGCCAGACCAAGCTCTGTAAGAAAATGTTGTAACCAAACTGCTTCTTTAGCTGCTTCTTTGGATGCTCTATATTCTGCTTCACATGAAGATAAAGAAAGAGTATTCACCTTCTTGCTCGAAAATGAAATCAAACCTAAACCAAGTTGAAATACATAACCTACAGTGGACCGTCGATCAGAACCGTCACCTGCCCAATCAGAATTTGTTTAACCTGAGAGTGAAACTATAGTATTGCTTGAATAAAAAACACCATCGTGTAATGTCCCCTGTAAATATCTCAAAATCCTCTTAGCTTCCTGCCAATGAATTTCATGAGGTTGCTGCATGAACCAAGAAACCAAACTGACGGTAAAAGAGAGATCTGGTTGGATGTGAGTTAAATATATCAAACTGCCTACAAGCTGACGATAAAGAGTAGCATCAACAAGCGGCATGGTACACTCAACATTTAACTTTACACTAGAATGAAATGACGTAGGAGCAGATTTACAATCACTCATATGGAAACAAGCCAACAGGTCTGTAGCATACTTCGGCTGAGAGAGAAACATACCATCTTCCATATGCCAGATTTGAAGACCCAAGAAATAATGCAATAAACCAAGGTCAGTCATTTCAAATTACTTTTGAAGATCACTTTTTAGATTTTGAATTAATGTAAGCTGGATTCTTGTGATGATTAGATCATCTACATATAAAACAACAATGAGAATATTAGCACCAAAGTTCTGAACATACATATTTGGATCAGATATACAACGCTTAAAACCATTCTTCACAAAATATGCATCAATTTTATCATACCAAGCCCTAGGTGCTTGTTTGAGACCATATAAAGACTTGTGTAATTTACATACTAAATTTGATGATTCAGCATTAATAAAACCAGGAGGTTGTTGCATATAAATTTATTCATAAAGATCACCATTTAAAAAAGCACTTTTAACATTCATTTGTGTATTTCCCATTTATAAGATGAAGCAATAGATAAAATGGTTCTTATTGTATTCATTTTAGCAACATGAGCAAAAGTTTCATTATAATCTATACCTTCAAGTTGATTAAAACCTTTTGCAACTAACCTAGATTTATACTTTTCAATCTGTCCTTCTGCAGTGAACTTAGTTTTATAAACCCATTTACAACCAACTAAATTCTTACCAATAGGAAGAAGAACAAGAGACTAAGTCTTGTTCTTCATAAGAGACTCATTCTCATCAATCATAGCTTGTTCCCATTGAGGTTTAACTTGAGCTTGAGCATAAGAGGTAGGATCATATGTGGCCAAAACTTTGGTCATAAGGGCAAAGTTAGATCTAGTTCTATGAAGGTCGGAAGGGATATCGACCTCACTACCTGCAAATTCAAGAGTTTTTAGGGCCCAAATAGGAAGGTTAGAGGAAACATAAGTTTCTTCAGCTTCAGTACATTCAGGTGGAATACTTGAAGAAGAGGGTGAACTAGGATCAACAATAGGCACATAACTGGAAGAAGAAACTGAGATAAGAGTAACAGGAGACAATGGGATATTCAGTGTAACATGAGGTTCGACAGACTCAGGTGGTGAAGATACTTCAGCAAAGTGAACATCCCTTCGGATGATAACACTCTTAGTAGAGGTATCAAATAACCTATAAGCCTTAGAATCCTCAGAATAACCAATGAATATACATTTGTGAGACTTGGGATCTAAATTTTTCCATTTATCGTCAGGAATATGAGCCCAACATTCACAACCAAACACCTTAAAGTTAATAATATCATGTTTTTGACCATTCCATTTTTCCTCGAGGGTAACATGCTTAATGGCTTTTGTAGGAACTCAATTTAAAATAAAGTTTGCACAACTTACAGCTTCAGCCCAAAAATTGTTTATGTAATCCTTTAGAATAAAGCATACATCTAGCCATTTCAACTAAAGTTCTGTTTTTACGTTCAACAACACCATTTTGTTGAGGTGTGTAAGGTACAGTCTTTTGGTGTTGAATACCATGTTTAGATAAAAAAGCTTCAAATTCATTCTTAACAAATTCCCTCCATTATTTGATCTTAAAGTCTTAATCTTCTTACCAGACTCATATTCAACCAAAGATTTAAAAATTTGAAATATTGAAAAAACTTCACTTTTATTTTTCAAGAAATAAACCCATGAATTTCTACTAAAGTCATCAATAAAAGTAAGAAAATAGAATGTACGAGATAAAGAGGGAACTTCAAGAGGACCGCAAATGTCACTATGAATTAATTGGAAAGGTTCTTTAGCACTCCAATCTTTACCTTTCTCAAACATTTCTCTATGATGTTTACCAAGAACACAACCTTCACAAACACCATCAGTAGAAGAAATATGAGGCAAGTAATGTACCATTTTAGTTAACAATTGCATTTTACCATAATTCAAATGACCTAATCTTTCATGCCATAATTTACTTTGTTCATCACCGTGGGCAACATAGGAATAAAAATGTTGTCTTTTAGTTGATTTAAAACCAACAAATTTATATAGACTAGTAGTATGATCAACAGGACCAGAAGAAACTACTTTGAAATTTTGATTGATATCTTTAAGAACATATTTGTGAGGTCATGCTTCAAATTTAAACCCTTTTTTACAAGCACGATAAATATAAAGTAAGTTAATGTGCATGTGTTAAACATGAAAAACATCTTCCAATTGACCATTAGTAACATTAACATTATCGGAACCAATTACGGAAAGTTGTTTACCATCACCTATAGAAACTTTCTGAGATATGTGTTTACGATTGTCATAGGAAGTAAATAAAGAAGCATCACCAGTCATATGTTTAGATGCACCAGAATCCATTATTCGTTCCACGTTAGAAGAAGAATTATTAGGAAAAACAACAAGTGCACATAAAGCTACTTGAGAGTCATTAGAGGTTTTCTTTTTAGCTTTAGACATTAAATGTTTTTCTTTAAAAAAATTCTTTTCAGGATGGTTAGTTTTACCACGATGTTTACAAGGATCATACACTTTCTTCTGTTTACTATTAGAAGCATGAGAAGCATGTCCATAATTAGTATTAGAAGGATTATAACCTTTAGCATTATTAAAACTTTTCTTATGATTCTTATTAAGTGCAGTTAGAGCTTTATTAGGTGTGAGTTGTCCTGAAACAATTAACCTTTCTTTCTCATTGATCAATCCTTTACAATAATCATCAAAAGTTTGCTTTGTAGTACTTTGAGACAATTCTAGAGCTCTATTCCTAGTTTGGATGAACATATCAAAACAAGATGACATTTTACATTCTACAAGAATAATAAGAGCAGTGTCAGTTTTCTTGTAATCTTTACAACAATTATTTAATTTCTCATTTAAAGTTTTCAATTCAGCAAGATATAACTCAACTCTTTCAAAGTCAGTAGGTTTGAGGTCAAAGATCTTCTTTTCAAGATAATATGCAGAAACATCATTAGATTTATCAAATAAAGAGGAAAGAATTTGTCATACATGAATCGAGCTGTCTTCTGCCTCAATACTTACCTGAAGATTATCTGCAATAGTTTGACCAATGAGCCCTCTTGCTTGATCACTTTTAGCTTCCCATATAGCCAAATCATCATCAGCAGAAGGTGTCTTGTGTTCACCATTAACTAGCCTCCAAAGATTCTTACTTTTGAGAACATCAATCATCTTTATTTTCCAGGCAAGATAGTCAGAACCAACTAATTCAAGAACAGAAGCTACTTCGGAAGTCATAATGAGTGAAATTTTGTCAAAAAATAAGAAACCCTAATACTGAAAAATGACATAAAAAAAGTGAAGAACTTGAAAACAGTTACACTTTACTGATTAGAATCTGCAAAAGCACAATTAGAAACATAGTAAAGAAAAGACGAGAAACTTTCACTAACAACCCTGTGAAAAAAATGTTCCCAGAAAAGCTCAGTCTTCTGTTTTGGTCGCTTAGGTGGATCTGGAATGGCTGTTCCAATTCCAGAAACAGGTGATAACAAAAAATTCGGTAAGACCTGACCAAGTTATGGCTCTTTTTTATAACTGTCATTTTTATTACCGAAATGAAGCCCAGAAATGCCCAGTTTTCTGTTCTGGCCATGTGAGTGGATCCAGAATGGCTTTTCCAATTCAAAAAATAGGTTATAATAAGAAATTGAGTAAGAAATGACCAAGTTACGGCTGTTTTTTATAATTGTTAGTTTTATTACCGAAAGGAAGCCCAGAAATGCTCAGTTTTCTGTTATGTTCATGTGAGTGGATCCAGAATGGTTGTTCCAATTCTAAAACCAGGTAATAATAAAAAAACTGGTAAAAATGACCAAGTTACGACCCTTTTGTATAACTGTCATTTTTATTACCGAAAATGAAGCCCCAAAATACGTGATTTTCAGTTCTGGTCGCGAGGGTGGATCCAGAATGACGTTTCCAATTCCAAAAACAGGCTCTAACAATAATTCTAATAAAAATTGACTAAGTTATGGCCCTTTTTTATAACTACCATTTTTATAATTAGAAGAAAGATTTCCTTGAGGAGAGCCCCAAAATCATGTAGATCTACAGAAAAAATATCAAGAAACCCTTGAAAAAATTCTACAAAAATCTTACACAACAAGTTAGGGTTAAGGTAAAAAAAGATGCAGAAATATGCCCAAATCTGAAGAGAAGCCTAATGGCTACCAGATAGAAAGCAAATCTACAACAAAATGACAATGCCCAAATGATAATCATTATTGATTGAAAGCTATAGAAGGTACTAGATCATAACAACCCGCTCTGATACCATGTTAGAATAGTAGAGTCAAGCTAAACTAGTTAACCTATCTAAGCAACTAACAGCATATCATAAAAGATAAGAACAGGAAAAGAAAAGGACAAGAGAACACCAATATACGTGGTTCACCCTAATGGGTTACATCCACGAGAAGGTAGTCTTCTATTATCTCCAAAATGTCTTCTCCAATCTTACAAGAGAGCAAAGCCCAAATACCCCAAAGAATATAGATGATGTACAACAGTGTCACAATAATACCACTACTACATCAAGAATACATGATATGTAGAGACTCACTTGACCCTATTATATATACTAAAAGATGAGGAGGAATTACTCTCACATATTGCATGTGGATAATATAATTCTCCAAAATAACTTCTCTTAATACAATACCATGGACAAATACTTTACACAAGTAAATACAACACCATATAATTATGTGTTAAATGTATTACTCTTTTACATAAGATTGTAGACAACTTCTGACATAATACAAAGACATTATTACCTTCCAAGGAATATAATATATTCCAACAGGAAGAGATGGGAGAGGAGTTAGTTCAGTACTTTGGAACGATCATGGAGGAGGATCGCATGGTTAGGATTGAGGTAGGTCATAAATGAACAAAATGATGTCTTACAAAAATCAGTGAACATACAAAAAGTTGAGGAGGCTGTCATCCAAATGGCGGATGGAAAATCCCTGGGGTCTGGCGGTTTCATGACCAATTTCTTTCATCATTTCTGGGATATGATCAAAGAAGAGGTCTAGTGGATAGTGGAGGATTCCAGAAAGGAGAAGGGAATGTTTAAATATACCTTCCTCACTCTAATCCTGAAGGAGGAAGGAGTTGATACCCCTAGGAAATTCAAGCCTATAGCCCTTTGCAATGCTATCTACAAGATTATTACTAAGGTACTGGAAAACATGTTGAAGCCCCTTCTCCTGGATTTAATTGCCCAAGAACAATCTAGGTTTGTGGAAGGATGATAGCTCTTGGATGGAGTCATATTGGTCCACGAGGTTATACACCCATTGAAGGTCTAAAAAAAACCAGGTATGCTGCTAAAACTAGATATCTCGAAAGATTATGACAAATTTAGTTGGCAATTCATGGAAGAAATGTTGGAGGCCTATGGATTTGACCAGGAGTGGGTTCACTGGATAATGAATATCACTTCAACAACATTCTTCTCTATTCTTCTAAACAGAGCTCTGGCCAGAACTTTCAAACCATCCAGAGGTATCAGACAAGGGAATCCTCTGTCACCATTTCTATTTATACTCATGACAGAAGGTTTGAGTAGGGTAATAAAGGACAAGATTGCGAATATAGAGTTGTGGGGTTTGAAATTCCAAAATAGCTCAGAAACGTTATCCCATTAGCAAGTTGTGGATGATATGATGCTTATGGGGCACTCATCGATGCAAGAAGTGAGGATTATAAAGAGATGTCTCACCTCGTTCTCGAAAGCCTTGGGGCTTGAGGTAAATAATGACAAGAGTCAATTTTCTTTCTTTAACACCCCCAGGATTCATCAACAGAATATTTTGTGGATCCTAAGGTTTCAAGGTAGTTCTTTTCCGTCCAAATACCTCGGTGTTGGGCTTGCTGAAGGTGTAGTCTGAAAAGTCTCGTGGGAATACCTTATGGATTGTATGAAGAGAAAATTAGGGAATTGGGATTTCAAAACCCTTAATCTGGCTAGCATATTCGTGTTAATAAAAGTTGTTCTTCAAGCGATGCCAATATACTTATTTTCTACCTTGCCAGCCCCAAACTCAGTCCTTAAACAAATCAAGAAATCCAACGAAACTTTTTATGGGTGGTAATAGAGGAAATCATGGATGCGCTTTAGCCAATTGGGACCCAGTTTGTAAACCAAAAACTTAGGGAGGTCTGGGTCTGAGAGACCCGCAGAAAAATAGTCAAGTTCTGGGAGTGAAGATATGGTGGCACTGGGTGACTCATAAAGAAGAGCCATGGGAAAAGTTATGGCACAATAAATATGCGCCAGGGAAGCCAAAAAAACATCTGATAAGGTTCAACGAAGGAAGGAGAGGATCTCATATATGGAATTATGGAAACCTCAATAGAGGAATTATACAAGATCATAGTTTTTGGGAAATTCAGAAAGGAAGAGATGCCAATCTTTGGAATGACTCTTGGAAACAACTGGCAATGATCTTCACTCAAATTGATATCGAAGCAAGTAGGGATAGGGCTGAGGAAATGGGGCTAATGAAAGTCCATCAATTCTAGAGAAAAGCTCAAAATAATGAGGAATTCCATGAATGACACCCACAGGAGTGGTGGGATGAAAGATTACTTGCAACCAAAACTCATGGGATCATGGAGGCCCTTCATGAACAATGCATTCGTATCTAAAGAGGTCTTGATAAGATAAAATGGGGATATCGACCTAAAGGAGTTTACAACACAAAAGAAGCCTATGATTTGACATTTAATCAGAAAGCAACTCAGGACTATGAAGCCTAAGGTAAGGTGTGGAAATTCAATACATGGCTTGAAATCGCATCCTTCATTTGTCTAGTTGTCCACAGGTGAATTTTGATAGGGGAAAACTTAATGAGAAGAGGTATGGATGGCCCTTTATGGTGCACCCTTTGTGAGGGTGAGGAAGAAACTATGAACCATCTCTTGGATTCTTGTTCTATGGCATCGTCTTTATGGGACTCGGGCATTGAAATATTTCACAGAACTAATCGAGTAAGAGGTTTACCTCACCATAGGATAAAAGATTAAGACAAAGAGGTATTCGAAAACCTATTCATCCGTAAAATTTGGATCTTGTTCCCGGAAATGTTGATGTGGGAAATATGGAATGAGAGAAATGGTCGAATATTTGAACAAAAATAAAACCATCCTCACCATGCTTGGACCCAGATTATCAAATACATTCAGGAAACAATCAAAATTACTTAGTGGAACAAGAGAGATTGGGAGATGGATGACAATGAAAAAAGAATTCTGGTAAGATGGGGTTTGGACTGCTCACCTCAGGGCTGGAAAAATTTTAAAGTAAAGAAACTGCTTCCAACAAGTCCGGGCACCTAATGTCCATGTCCAAGAGGGAATTTCAAGTTGAATTTCAATGGAGCCTCCAAAGGAAACCCAAGGTCTTTCAAATTCAGAGGAGTTATATGAAACAATGAGGGAATAATTCTACAACTCTTCCAGATAAGTATTAGACTAGAAACCAACAATTCGGTAGAGCTTGAAGGCTTAAATCAGGGTGTCAAGATGGCCATTAGAAATAGATGGGAGCCTCTAGTGATAAAAGGTGACTCCAACATCGTTATTCATATGGTGAGAAAATTCAAGCTGTCCAAACCATAGACAAAGTAGTTAACAGCTTACGGATGTTGCATCAAGTGGAAAAGATGGTCGACTACATAAGAAGGATCCAAGCATGGATTTTTACCCATGTCAAGAGAGATGGAAACAGGATGGCATATTTGATGGCCAATATTGGTAAAGGAGGGAAAGGTTCGTGGCCTGCCAGCTGTTGGTAGAGGATTACAACGAGTGGCAGTTGCAGTGCACCCGCTTGGAAACCCAAGATATGGATTGTGTTACGGAATTGATATCCGACACAAGGCATGTGTCAAATCATCAGATCGAGGTACATACATCAAATTACCCCACATCTGAGAATTATTATTCCTCATCATTAAGACTTGAGGCTAGTATATTCACATCACACCAATATCAAGATGCTCAAGGTATCCCTCTCGTCGCCATTAATGAGGAAATATTTTCGTCCGACCTAGTTTTAGATGAGTAAGGTAAGGAAATCTATGGAAAGAGGTGACAAATTTTGGATATGTACTATTCCAATAAATGGAAAGTACATAGTTATGAGTAAGGTTTACCATGTAAGGATGAGCATGACAACTATTTACTGGGATAGCCCTAGCCATCCACACATGCCTAGCATTCCTGTTTGGAGGAGGATGGTTGTGAGGAAGTGTTATCTGCTTGAGTTTGAGTTTACGATGTCCCCTAAAAGGAAAGTGTGAGGGGGAAAGAAAGGTTGCAATGAGGGAAGGAAGAAGACTTCGCGGGAACTGATGAGAGAGGGGTAGGTTTCTCGCTTCTTTTGCAAGCAAAAACCCCCTCTTATTAAGGATTAAATTGAGCGCATAGAACAGATTCTGTGTAAGCATGTTCAGTCTATAGACATGGAAAATGTCAAGGTAGAGGTGGAGGATTGGGTGAGCGACCCAGGGATGACAACAGGTCAGTTATTCACTTATAAGCGAATGATCACCACCCATTGGGTTACCAAACAATTTATTTCCCATGTCCTCATGGATAGAGATAACAAAGAAATGGGCGATGAATAACCGGTAAAATCATGGAAGCAACACTACCATGAGAACTGGATGATGCGTAAAACAATTGACCACATTGCTATGAAGCTGGGCATTGTGCCAAAAGTAGTGGTTACATGGGAAAGCTCAGCGGGAGCGAGATCCAGAATCCAGTGCTCTTCCCACGGTCTGACGACTCAACAAGAAACCAAGGTTGTCTCTCTTCTAGACGGCCTTCAACCAAGCGCAGCAGCTTCCCGGGAAACTCCTCTGAATCCAAAATGACAGTGCTTGATGTATTGTGGGTAGGGGTTTGTTTATGTTGTCTATGTCTGTCAACTTCGGAAGTCTGTTTGATTTTTTGTTTATGTTTTAATGGGGTTTTAGGTCTCTGCGTTTAATAGTAGGAGGAAATAACGATGGAATGCAATTTTATTTTTGTAATAAACAAGACAATTTTGATCTTTACATGTAAGAGGATAGGAAAGCAGATGATAAGGGGAATTAAGGCTAGGGGGGGTTTCTTTTTGTGATGTTATAGTCTCACCATATCAGATGAATCTTGGGGCCTCCAAGCCCCAAAGTCATGTTATTTTGATGTAATGAAGGCTCCATTTTAATATTATTTCACTTGCTTACAAATAAAAATTTGAGTTTCTTCTGATATGTATGTTGCTCAATATTTTTTCACTAGTTTTGCTGCAAATATATATTCTTTATCTCAGTAGGATTACATTGTGCTTTACATCCTTAGCTATGGAATTTCTTATTGCCATCAAAGCTATATAAATCTCACATTGTCCCATGGTTTTATAAATTATCCCATGGTATTGAATATATATATATATATATATATATATATATATAATAAAGAGTTATATATATTATGTGTGTGTGTCTAATTATATGATGAAAATGATATTTAGTCTTTGGCATAGGTGTGGAATATTCGTTTGTTACTTCACTCATGGTTTTGTAAATCATCCCTTGGTATTTATTAATGTATTATTATATTGAGAGAGTAAATTTTGGAAGATACCCCTAACCCTTCTCTTCTATAGCATGTCATGAGTTTACATTTTTTTCCTCCTTCTCTCTTCCTTTCCCTCTCTCATGTATGTCCCTCTCTCTCATATATGTCTCCCCCCTCTCTCTCTACCCTCCCCTCCCTTCCCCTCCCTTCCTCACTCTATCTACCCTCTTTCTCTCTCACCCTCTCCCTCTCTCACACTCTCTCTTGTTAGGATTATTAATCCTCCCTTGTCCAAATTTGGTCATATGTCTAAATCAAGAGTCATGTCTAAATCGGGAGTCCATCCAATCTATTTATAGTCATTAGCACCATTGGGTCCACTTGGCCTAACTGGGGCACATGTTTCAGTTACTAAAGTGTGGGGAACACTAATTAAGGCTTACTGCCACTGATTGCACTTAATTACATCAGTTTAGGAGTCTCCTAGACCAATCCCTACAATTTAAGAAGCCACTGGGAGTGCCAAAACCAACCAAGGTCAGTTCACTTCAATTGATGACTAGTTAAGCTAAGTTAGGAGTCAGTTACATTCAGTTCTAGTCCTCTACATTCAGTTAGTGCTAGTTTTACTTGACTTCACTCAGGAGGGGCGCATTTCTCACCTACCACAGCCAGTTAGCCTTAGTCAACACTGAATGTAACACTTGAGTTGTGTTTTAGAGCTCCGATGAACTCCGGTTATGGTTTAGACAAGGTCAGTTAACTATTGAGTCCTCCGATAGTGATTTAGACAAGGTCTTAGTTACCTATAGTCAAGTAGAGTCTATCAATTCTAATTTCCTCATGTGGATTCGAATTTCATGTGGCTATTAAAGCCATTGTACTTCATTGTAATTATTATCTGATTAATTTTTTATTAATGAAAGCATTCACAGCTGCAAGCCATTTTTGCACTGTTTCATTCTTCAATTGCTGAGTAAATTGTGTGATCTACTTTGTGATTTGTGTGTTTGTCTACATATCTATGTGATCAATTTAATATCTCTTTCCATCCCCATCTCTCCATGATTCCATTTTTCTCTCTCTTTCTCTCTGTCTCCCACCCACCATCCCGACCCCTTTCCCCTCCTCACTCTCACTCCCCCCAAATTTATACTTCTTACTCTCTTGCTCACCCTCCTTCCCTACATCCATCCTTGCATCTAGTACCATCCCTCTTTTGTTATCCTACCACCCATTCCGTCTCTCCCTATCCCTTTATCTATCTATGTCCCTCTGTTTACCTCACCCCATCTCTTTCTCACCTACCTCCCTTCCTCCTCCCTCTTCATCTCTAACTTCCTCTCTCTCTCTATATATATCTGTGTGTCATTAGAGGAAATTTGGGGTCTAAAATGGGCCTTATAAGAAAACGTGCCAACAATAAATTTTATGAGTTGGAATTCAAGAACCAATAGAATTTCAATAAAATGAGTCAACCATAATGGTTGAATTGATATATTTGTCATAAAGGAAAACTACTTTTTTTGTTCGTGTTTTTACTCAAATTTTAAGCGAGAGAGCTCGTTGGATGTGGAATTTAATTCCACATCCAATGAGTACTCACACTGCATACTTTTGACGGTCCTGCTACCCCAAAAATAATAAATACCTAAAAAACATGATGATGATGTCATCATCACATTTTTCAGGTATTTCTTGTTTTTGGGGTAGCGGGCTCCATCAAAAGTATGTAGTGTGGGTACTCATTGGATGCGAGATTAAATTCCGCATCCAAGGAGCTCTCCCACTCAGAATTTGAGTAAAAACACAGGCAGATATGTCGAAAATACGAACACAAAAGTAGTTTTTTTCATTCTTCCTCCAAAATTAATAACTATTATTTTATTATTCTAACTATTATTTTATTATTTTCCTTAGGAAGCCCATTTTAGACCTCAAATTTCCTCTAATGGTGTGTGTGTGTGTGTTGGGAAATATAATTGTTTAGTTTTACCTCACATAAATCAACAACCAGGGTCAATAAGTTGATGATGTATCGTGCAAAATATATCTAGAACCAAGACTCAATTGGTCATTCTAATTAGACACACCATCTAATACACTTAACAAGGTACTAGCTAGGTTGGATGAGATTCACTATGTGTATGTTGGAAAATCACACTTCAAACTTTACAAGAAACGATAGGCACACAGATTACCAACATTATCAAAATGTCCAAGCAACAACCCCACCTTCTGTAGTCAAATCTATTAGAGGAAAAAATAAATCAAACGGGAATGAAAAATAAAACCATATGTTGAGAGGCTATTGGTTTAGGTTTTGTGGGTCTCTCAAAACACTTCTTGAATCCTCGTGTTAACAACTTCAAGAATTGGTGCACACCACACCCGAACGACACACTTGCATGAATTGAAATTGCATAAATAGACTGACCAGAAAGAAATGAACTACTTAAATAACATAACACAACGAAAAATAAATTGTTTGGGAAACATATACAAAAAAGAGAGGGTGTTTCCTCTCTTGGGATTCACTGATAAGAAAGACTATAACAAGAAGATTTTGATCAACAACAAGCTCTTTATTCTGGCATAAAAATATTACAATGAATTGCAATGGTCCTTCTCTAACCTCCCCCCTCTAACCTCTAACAACTTGCTCAACTATCTAACATATGGTATCTTTTATTGTGAATTTATACAAAGATGAATGGGGATAGATTGATACCAATCTCCACAAAATCCCAACTATCAAACTATGAATGGTTTTACAAATATGATCTCTTTATGTTTTACCAAGGATTTGGTTAGATGAATAACCCAAATCTCATTACAATGACTATATTTAGTTTATTGTTTAGCATGTGTTAGTGAAATTATATGTTAATTTATATGCAACATTAAAATTTCAACCAGGGATGTCGTAAGCTTAGAGGTGCAAGAACCATATGTGCATGATCAGAGTCTATTTCTAGCCCAATAAAAATTTTGGCAAACAAGCATTAAATGCAATCAATGAAAAACGCAAAACTCATACGAACTCAATTTAACTGGAAATAATCTAACACCTTAGGTTGAAAACCAATTACAGTAAATCCATATCTCAGGAATTAGGCCTTTAATATTTCCTATGGTGATTAAAACTATTAATTTGTAAATAAGAAACCAAAAATGAAATCACATTACAAAAATAAAACACTCATTAAATCAAATGAAAAACATTACTCTATCTCTTTAAAAATATCGTAATGTAGATTCCATCCTTTTTTAATAAATATCAAATAATTCAAAGTAAGTTTAATAGTTAAAATATTATAATATACTTACCTTTCCATCCTAGAGATTCTAATTTATATTCTATTAGAATTGAGATGCAAGAAATAAAATGAAGCCAAAGTGCATAAATAAAGTCCGAATACAAGATATACAGAAAATATGAGTACAATAGAATTGAGTGCGGGAATAAAATAGAGTTAAATATGGGTGTGGGAATAAAACAGAGAGTAAAATTTAAGTGCACGAACATAACAGCCGAATCTAGGAAACAAAACCAAGCATTAAAGAAAAGTACCAAATCTAAAAAACAAAATAAATGTATAGACTGAGGGCTAAACTAGGGTAAGCAAATCTCGAAACCAATCTACTAATAACAAAAACAGAATACCAAATCAAAACTTTCGAAACATCCATAATCATGCACTCATAACCTATGCTAAATGTTCAAATCAATTTCCAAAAAACTAATTATTCACTAAGAATAAAGTACCAATTGTCTAATCCAAAAATTAAATAAGCTAATCCTAAAATCATGTCAAACAAACAAAAGAATCAAGAATCTACTAAAACATAACATGGAAAATGGAGTAATTTAATGACAAAACTAAAATAACGAAAGTGGAATTCCTAGTCAAACCAAGTTTCCAAATACCACACAACAATTAATAACCTTAAAAATCACTGAACATCTCACAATTATGATTTGCTTATAACAATAAAGTGCACACACCAATTTGTATATATAAAAAATACTATTCGACTTTTTAAACAGATGAGGAACATGTAGGCTTATAAACTTGTTTTCTTACATCTTGTCAACTCAACGTAATTTAATTGTGGTTCGAATTACGCAAATGTTTAAACCAAATATAACTTTACAATAATCATTTTGCACTCAGAATCTAATCAAGCCTTGCCACATGAGAATCAATTTAATAATTTATCAAACACTTTCAGATCATTAATTTATAATACAATTACTTCAAATTTGATTGTGATTTTCACAGTGTAATACAATTACTTCAAATTTGATTGTGATTAATAGTTTAAATTCATAAATGCACAGGCATGTATTTGAGTCATCAACGAATTCAAAAATCACATGAAAGAGTTTATTTTCAAATTTTATTGCAAATTAAGATTGAGATTCTATAACACAATACATGCCATTTCAATTCATTTTTATTTCATAACAAAATTCTATTCAAGAATTCAAAGAATTTAGTGAAAATGATTTGTATTTTTCCTATTTCAAAGTGCATAATTCAAAGCATTTTAACCAATGTACAGAATTTCAAATATTTTAACCAAATATCAACAATCAAACAACTAAATTATGCAGATGTGCTTCACACAAGAATTTCAAAAATAAGATTTAACTAAATAAAATTAATTTACCAGCAAATATTAACAAATCTAAACTACAAATAGAAGCATTGGTAAGCTAAATGGTGGGACCAACCATACAAGATAATACACTTAAATAAATAAAGAAATAATGAAAAATCACAGCAATGTTATTCTTCCAAATGCAGAGATCATCAACACCAGATTGAATTGTTCAGAACATCAAACGTAGACACAAATCATAAGCATGAATTATAGAAGCAACATGAGAACATAAATTAATTCATATCCTCCTTTAGCCTTCTTGAGGCTCTTTTTATACATGAAACATCCATGGGAATGATAATGAAATAATCCTTCCAATATGTGCATGGTCATATTTGAATCCATCTTGTTGGTTAAAAGGCATTGTCACACATGTATTAATGAACGGCGTTCTTACAACAGCTAATGAAATAATAAGTAATTTAACGTTTACAAATCTATTGATACAAAAATAGAATGAAATTAATTGGAGAACTAACGTACATTAATTTAAAAAAAAGAACTTGAACTCCTTGCTACTTTAGACCTCGCTATCACCGAGTTATCTCTTTATAAATAAAATACACTTTTCTCATAAAAGGAAAGCACACTTGAAAAGGAAAACACGCTTTACAAAATAAAAAGAAAACAACGAGGCTTTAGAGCACCCCCACCAAAGTGGACGTGCAGGTTCTTACCTCTTGTCTCACCATTTTATCTCATCCCCCAATTTGTCTGTGTAACTAAATCACGCATAAAACAAAAAACTTGTGAAAGCAACTATGCTCTAATCCCTTTAGCACCTCCTTGACAACAGCGCCTCATTAAGTTTTTTTTTCAATAAAATCACCTTTTAGGAAGGCCAAGAAAATACTACCTCATATCGGACCACTAAAACATATTTCCTTATTGCTTACTAAAACATGCCTTTTTAGGAAGTTTCCCTAGAATTGACAAGTGCCATTGCTTATAACCAATTGCATAGTCATCGGGTCATAGGAAGTCGATCATTGCCAGAAGGTCATTGCCAATAGTTGACAGCCAGTTATTTTCGCCAGGACTACTTTACTTTCTCATTGTTGTTAGCCATAAAATTTTGGTGAAATTGTATGTTAATTAATATGCAACATTAAATTTTCAACCAGGGAGGTCATAAGCTTATAGGTGCAAGCACCATATGTGTAAGATGAGAGTCTATTTCTATCCTAGTCAAAATTTTGGCAAACAAACTTTAAATGTAATAAATGAAACAAGAAAAAATCATATAAAATCAATTTAACTAGAAATAATCTAACATCTTAGGTTGAAAACCAATTACGGTAAAACCATATCTCATCAATTAGACCTATAATATTTCCTATGGTGATTAAAACTATTATGTTGTAAATAAGAATAAAAAAATGAAACTGCATTATAAAAATAAAGCACTTATTAAATCAAATGAAAGTCATTACTCTATCTCTCTAAAAATATGGTAATCTAGATAAGGTAGCGAGTAAATCTAACCATAAACCATTAAAGATTTGAATGTAGATTCACCCTGTTTTGTAATAAATATTAAATGAAAGTTTTGTTGTATCAAACAATTCAGAATAGGCTCAATAGTTAAAATATAATAATATATATTGAATACATTCTTACCTTTCCATACTAGAGATTCTAATTTTATTCTATGAGAATTAAAATGCAAGAAATAAAATGAAGCCAAAGTGCAGAAATAAAGTCTGAATACAAGAAATACATAAAATATGAGCATAGGAAAACTCAGTGTAAGAATAAAATAGAGTTAAATCTGGGTGCAGGAATAAAATAGAGTCAAATATGGGTGCGGGAATAAAACAAACAGTAAAAGTAAAATTTAAGTGCACGAACAAAACAAAGGAATCTAAGAAACACAACCAAGCATTAAATAAAGTACCAAATCTAGAAAACAAAATAAATGTAAAGAGCGAGTACTAAACTAGGGTAATCAAATCTCGAAACCAATCAACACATGAAGAAAACAGAGTACCAAATCAAAACTTTAGAAACATCCATAATCATGAATCATAACCTATGCTAAATGTTCAAATCAATTTCCAAAAAACTAACTATTTACTAAGAATAAAGTACCAAGACTAAATTGTCTAACCCAAAAATAAAAATAAAAAACTAATCCTAAAATCAAATCAATAATTAAACAAACAAAAGAATTAAAAATCTACTAAAACAGAGCATGGAAATTGGAGTAACTAAATGGCAAAACTAAAATAATGAAAGTGGAATTGCTAGTCAAACTAAATATCAAATCAAGTTTCCAAATATCACACAACAATTAATAAACTAAAAATCACTAAACATCCCACAATTATGATTAGCTTATAATAATAAATTTCATATAGCAATCTGTATATATAAAAATAGCATTTGACTTTTTAAACAGATGAGGAACATATAGGTTCATAAACTAACTTCACAGCAACATTTTTCACTCAAAATCTAAATCAATTTAACGATTTATCAAACACTTTGAGATCATTAATTTATATTATAGTTACTTCAAATATGATCGTGATTTTCATAGCATGATTAATATTTGAAATTCATAAATGCACAGGCTCGTCTTTGGGTCATCAAAGAATTCATAAATCACATGAAAGAGTTTCTTTTCAAATTTTAATGCAAATTAAGATTGAGATTCTATAACGCAACACATGCGATTTCACTTTGCTTTTATTTCGTAACAGAATTTTATGTAATAATTCAAAGAATTTAGTGAAAATGATTTGTATTTTTTCCTATTTCAAAGTGTAGAATTCAAAGCATTTAACCAGTGTACAAATTTTTTCAAGCAAATCCCAAGTTTATGCTCAATAATCAGACAACCTCTAAATTATGCAAATATGCTTCACACAAAACTTTCAAAAATAAGATTTAACTAAATGAAATTAATCTACCAGCAATAATTAACAAATCTAGATTACAAATACAAATAGAATCATTGCTAACCTGAATGGCGAGCCCAACCAAACAAGAGAACAGACTTAAAGAACTTAGGAACTAATGAAAATTCACAACAACATTAATCTTCCAAATGCAGAGATCATCAACACCAAATTGAATTGATCACAATATCAAACGTAGACACAAATCATAAGCATGAATTATAGCAACAAAATGAGAACATAAATTCATTCATATCCTCATTCATCCTTCTCAAGGCTCTATTTATACATGAAACATCCATGGGAATGATAATATCAAATTTCCCCAAACCTAGAAAGAAATTTTACAAATTTAGAACAAATCTAGAAGTGACATGTGATTTGGGCGCATTCGTCTCAAAGGGATGCAGTTATCTCTTAGTACATTCCAAAATTTGCAAAACTTTATATGTCTCAAATGGTGAATGTATTTTACATGAGTTTTATGTGTCTTTTAGTTTATTTACAGTGAACCATGTTTGATTTTCATGTCATGAATGGGCAATATGCCAGTCTAGGATGTAATTTTCCAATGAGTCGGCGACTGCATTATGTTCCCAGGGATATGCCTATAGGTGATAGTTTCAAATTACCTTTCTAACAAACGGACCCTCCAGAAGAGATGGAGAAGCACAAGATTCGTAATAGAGACGGAGAAGCACAAGATTCGTAATGGTATAGACATGGTTTAGATGACAGACCACAAGTTGTGAGTCCATCAAGACTACCAAGTTGTGAACATCTTGGGAGGCAGCTTCAGTCAAAAGACCTATGACTACTCGATACTTGGCGATATTGTCGGTAGTGGGACCAATACAAACCGCTCCTGAACTGACCAAATCATAAGCTGGGGAATAGAGAACCCAAGCAACTGAGGCAAGATTCAAGGTGTGGCGGCAAGCACCATCAACGAAGCTGTAGAAAGCCATCTGCTTTTCATGAACAAAACATGGTATAAACAGATATGGACACTAAACTCAAAATCATATTGAAAATACTTAAGCACACTAAAAGTCAAGTAATATACATATATACAAGATACTATCCAAGAGAGATTTAGGAATAGTACCTCTTCAGGTACAACCCATTGCGAGGTTGTCCTAAGGGGATTCCATCATAGTCCATGAGCTCATAGGCCCCTTTCTCTAAAACTTTGGAAATGATGAAAGGACCGTAGCACATGGATTTGAACTTCCCTTTCCCTAGTTTTCATATCTCTGATCATAAGTCAAAACTATGTCACCCTCGTTAAAGGCACGAGGTTGGATAGACTTGTCATATTGCGCCTTGACGCATTTCTTGTGTGCCTCATTAGCTAACGCAACATCTCTTCTAGATTCGTCAAGGTTATTCAAGTATAGAAATCTCTTTTCCTCTGTGGAAGTGTCTGGGAGAAGTTCGACGGCAAGTTTCAATGATGGAATCTGAGATTGAATCAGCAAGCCATCTTCTAGTCCATAGACAAGCTAGAAAGGTGTGAAACCAGTAGCTATTTTCATCGAAGTCATGTAACCCCAAAGAGTGGATAAAAGGATATGGTGCCAGTTGGATTTATGGTCTCCAACCATCCGACGAAGCATCGTTTTCAAAACTTTGTTAATGGCCTCAACTTGACCATTAGCTTGCGGATAATAGGGCATAGATTTTTCATGACGAAAACCTAGCTTGGCACTTAGCTTCTCCATCATTTGATTACGGAAATGTGATCTTTGATCAGTAACTATGGACTGCGGGAGTCTGAATCTTGCTGTCACATGATTGAACAGGAAGAGAGCGGTAGTCTTACCGTCCTCTGCATATGTAGGCATGGCCTCAGCCCATTTTATAAAATAGTCAACGACTACGATGATGTAACCATGACCCCCAGTTGAGGTAGGCTTACAATGCATATAATCAATCCTCCATTTGGCAAAAGGGCCAACGGTAATGACAGGGTGTAACGGAGCAAGATGAGTGCGCTTTTTCGGATAAAAATGTTGACAAGGTGGGCATTTCTTAACAGCCTTGTGACAATATTTAAAGACTGAAGGCTAGAAATAGCCAGCGCGAAGGATTTTCTAGGTTGTAGCCATCCTAGATAAATGACTGCCACATGCTCTGGAGTGGCAATCATTCAAAACTTGTTCAGCTTCCTCATGGGTAAGGCATTGCCAGAGAACGAAATCAATACCACATCTATACAAAGTGTCATTCAAGATGAGGTAGTATTTTGCATGGTGATGGATACGACGGTGATCATCACAGGATAGAGTAGGCTGAAACCTTTGTGTCTGGAGATAAATGAGCAGATCTCCATACCATGGGTCAGTAGTGCTTATCAGGAACATGAATTCATCCCAGAATGGATCACTAGGCTCAAATTCTGTCGAAGCACAGGGAAGATCACACATGAGCTCAGCAAAGACCAAGGATTTCTTTGATGTAGCTTTGGCAAATTCTAGATCAAACTCTTGTAGTATGACTATCCATCGGGAGTACTTTCCCTCGAGCACCTGACGAGTCAGGATGTAGTACATAGGGTTCTGTCCTGCCAATATGGTGGTTGTGCAGAGCAAAATGTAGTGACGAAATTTTTGAACAACAATGATTGTGGCCAATGCTAATTTCTCCATGCATGAATATTGAGTTTCAAAATCCATGAGATTATTACTAGCATAGTAGATCATGTGCTCCTAACCATCGGGATTCTCCTGCACTAAAACCATAGCGATGGTAGTGGTGGAGGCAACAATTTATAGGATAAAATCCTTTGAATAATCTGGGGGGTGTATCACGGGTGAATGAGTCAGAGTGTGTTTGAGATTATCAAAGGCACGTTGGGCTTGGTCATCCCAAAATAACAAAGTGTCCTTCTTAAGGATATGCATATAACCGTGTGTTTTCTCTGCAAAATTGCACACAAAACGGTGGAGAAAGTTTGCCTTCCCTTGCAAACTTTGGAGTTCTAGAAGGTTGGCTGGGGATGGTAGAGCTAGAATAGTGGCAATTTTCAATGGATCTATCCAGATGCCATCTTTAGAAACCACAAAACCTAATAGGCGTCCCATCTCAACGCAAAAAACACATTTATGAGGATTGAGCCATATGTTATAATGATGGCATCTCAATAAAATGTCTCTAAGATGACTAGGGTGGTCCTCCTGTCGCTGTGAATGATCTGGGAGGTCATCAAGGTACGGTTCAATAATATGTTTTATATCGTAAAATACATAGGACATAGCACGCTGGAAAGTGGCTCCAGCATTTTTCAGGCCAAATGGTAACTTCCTATATGCAAAGGTTCCCCATGGAAAAATGAATGCTGTCTTATGTTGATCAGTGGGTAAAATCTCAATCTGATTATAACCCAAAAAAGCCATCCATGAATGAGAAGATGACACTTCTGACACAGTTGTCGATAATCTGGTCGATATGCAAAGTGGGAATGTTGTCTTTGGGACAAGCTTTGTTCAAATCTATGAAATCGATGCAGACTCTAATGGTGCCCTGCTTTTTATTGACAGGGACGACGTTTGATACCCATTCCGTCAAGGGTATAGGATAAATAAACCCTGCTTTGAGAAGTTTCTCTATTTCAGCTTTGATAGTTGCGGCTTTCCGTGGATGGACTTGCCTTAGTTTTTTCTTGACAGGTTTTGCAATGGGATAAGTTTTTATTTCATGGACCACAATGGATGGGTCTATCCCCGACATTTCTTCATAAGACCAAGAAAAACCATCACAGAATTATTTGAAAAGTGCTCTGTATGCTTCAGATTCTTTTGCTGAGCAGTTCTGCCCAACATGAACATGCTCAAGGGTACCAGGCTTGGATGATATGTCAATTGGATTTGTTTGAGTAATGTTGCATAGGTTTCCTTCATAATCTGTGTCTTGCAACAATATAGGAGTTTGAGGTGTGTTGACAATATCAGTGGAAAAAAGGGATGCAAAATCATGGTCTATCGAACTGGTGTTGGGGAGGAACGAGGATCTATGATGATGATCCTCCCACATAGGCTCATTCATACTCATGACCTACATAATGGACTCATCAGAAGGAAAAGTCTTGGAGAGATAATCCAGAATAGGAAGAGAGGGTTCTAACTAGTAGGGTAGGTGGTAAGGGTCCGAAGTCACCAGATGAAGCTCATAAGTGTGGTCATTGGAAAGGGTTTGGATAACATTGTACATTTATTCATGAAGACTCAATGAGGTGGACTCAACAATTTGTTTTCCCCTTGGATCATAATCAAATGACAAAATCATATTTACTGTCGCCATGTCTATGTTAGGAGGGTTTGAGGGAAAAATCCCCATAAGGGACGAATCCTTCAGCATGCCTACCCCAATCGACCGGTAAGGAGGAGGGGACTAAACTAACATAGGGATGTTATTAGATGTAGAGGTAGTAACATTCGGCGTACAGAAATTGAGCTGGTCAATGGTGACAATTCTCCCTAGATGCAGAAATTGGACAGTTCGAAATATCGTCGAAGTGACAACAGTCATGGCGTAAAACCAATTTCTTCCTAAAAGGAGGTTGTAATCTAGTGGGGCATCTACTACTTCCACTTGAATAGAAACAACTTTCCCCCAAGCTCAACTAAAAGGGTTGGTATGAGACCATGGGGCTGGAAATCTCATCCATCAAAGACTTTCAGAGTCGTAGGTGATGTTACAAGCTTGAGAGAGCCAATAGCTTTCCAATAAGACAAGGACAAAACCGAAGTTGAAGCTCCTTCGTCTAAGACAGTTCTAAAGACCTTCTTTTCGACTACTTTCGTTATGATTTGGAAAGCAAGTTTGTGAGGTAGTCTAGATTTATAGTTTTCGACATTGAAATGAATCAAATTAAAATTGTCCGGGTCTAAAACTCCTAACGAAGTTAACAAAGTTTTTGCGTTGTGTAGGACAACTTTGGAGTACTTCCAAGGTAGACATTGCACATGGTGCCTAAGAAAGATGTTCAACTACGTTATAAAATTGAGCGGCTCAAGAATTAGGGTTAAAAATAGCCTTCCTAAGAGTACTCTTGGGTGGACGCAAAACCATGTCGAGATTAGGTTTCTCGATGGTTAGGGGAACAATAGACGAGGACTTGGGAGAACTAGTAGAGGGAGATTTTCCTAAAGAAGAATTGTCTTCTTTCTTGTCTGCAGGTTTGTCATAACTCTGATTTCGAGTTTGCAAACTAATAGTGTCCGAAGACATCATGCGAATTTCCTCTGAAGAACTAGAATTTCCCTGACTAAACATGTGGTCTATCAGTTATTGTTGAGAGGAAAAAGGATTCGTGAGAACTGTGGGTGCGGGATTAGTTTTCAAGAATTGGGTGATTTCGTCATGACAAGGACACTCTTTTGTGAAATGGTCACCTCCGCATAGCAGACATGGATATTTCGCTTTTCTTTTCCCTTTATCGTTCTCGTTGGTGGTTGGTTTTGGATTCTTTTGTTGGTTTCCAGGTTTTTTTTTTTTTAGCTTACCTTTCTTTTTATTGTTGCCAGGCGTTTGAATACTCTGAATGGAATTGACCTCAGTGGAAAACTTGGGAGTTGAAGGAGTAGGGGTGGAAGTCTGGGGTTGCTTGGCAGGTTTTGCTGTCGACGGGGACTAGATTGAAACAACAATCCCATCCAAAGGGGTTTCAGCTGGTGGCTTGGCAGGATCAGTGCTTAGGCAAGGAGCTTGAGGGATTAAGTCATACAATGTTCCAGACTAGGAATAGACCAAGTACAGATATTGGGCTCGACTAATGGATTTCTCTTCAGTAACGGCACCGCCCATAGCCACATCTCGGGTGATTGGAGGCAACAAAGATTTAGTAAACCAATCAGCTAACAACTGATCAAAGATAGGAGCCTTAATAAGTCTTCTCCGCCTTCTCCACTCATAGATATGATCGGATATGTGGGTGGAGGTTGTTTTCCGTAGAGAAGTTAAGAGATCTATACCTGTTCATAACAAATAGGAAGCTGAAAGTGTGTAAGAAACACCATTTCCAACGAGCCAAAATCCACAAACAAATGTTGTGGAAGTTCAATGTACCATTTCGCGGTGGTACCGGTCAAAGTTCGTTGGAAGAGTCTTAAATGAACTGAATCATCCATAGGGGAGTTCGAAGAATACCATAGATAGAATTTCATGACATGGTTTTTCAGATCATCTCCCTACTTCCCATTGAATTTTGGGATGTTCGATGGTAACTTTACTGGAATGGGAGGCCATTAGGGGTTATGTCGAATGGGATCATTAATCAACTTGGACAAATCAAACAAGTCCAAAGTTTCTAGGAAAGGTAATTGGAGATTAGGTTGCACATACTGGTAGTATTGATATGGAATATAAGTACCAGTAGGACCATAAGTAGACTGATAGATAGGTTGTTGTGATGAAGAACTGCCAGAAGATCAGCCCATGGGGGGTTGATTTCTGGGATCAGGACCGTTAGGACTGTTGGGGCCTCCGGGACCACCAGGACCGTTGGGACCACCGGACCCTCGGGGACCCCTGGGAGGTAAATCTCCAGAGCCTCCAAAACCACTAGGAGGAGGGCCACCAAACCCTCTGGGACCATTAGGAGGGAATCCACCAGGCCCCTCAAGACCACCAGGACCATTAGGACCATAAGGAGGAAAGCCACCAGGCCCTCCAAGAGCATTAGGCCCCCCAAGGGGAGGACCTCCATAAGGTGGTCCTCCAACACCCCCCACAATATGTATAAGTATCCCTCCCATAACTAGCATGAAGGACCAGTTAGGTTTCCCCCATGGCATGAAAGTATTACTAGGATACGAAATTCCAACATAAGGCATTCCTATAGGGTTAGGTTGGTAATTAATGTTTCCTACAGGTTCTTGATTTGTTGTGTAACCATACCCCCAAGAGGTTTGATTGGTTACAGGTTGTGCCCCCAAGGGATGGCCTGAACTGGATGGGGGCTTAACCACATTCGTGTGGGTAGGAGGGACATAAGCTATAGATTTATCTATGCTAGAGGTTTGCCCATGAATAGCTACAATTCCAGTGACAGATAATGTAGGTCATGCCGGGGGTTGCCCCCCGGCACTAGAAGGTATTGATGAAACATGAATTGAATGTTGAGCCCCAAGTGTGGAAGTCCTGGGAGGGTTTGGAACAGACATAATATGGGAGGTGGTGGGGTTGGTAATTTGACCTGGATTATGTGGAGTCACAATGCGATCTATATTAGGTTCAATGGGTCTCATAGAATCAACAAGTGAGCGATATCCCACAGGAAAAACTACTAAATAAGGTCGTGGTGTACCCAATATGTTATCTATTTTCTTCTCAATTTATTTTGCATGGAGAATAGATGCCTGGTATTGTCTATGTTCTTCTTCATTTTCTGAAACTTCTTCAGAAGAGTTTAAACGGGTGCCAAACGAGGCAATGGCTTGTCCTATAGAGGTATCCCAAAATTGAGCATTGGGACCATAATCTAGACGGGTAGTATCATCAACATGACCTTCTATGGGAGAATGGAACAAAGTATTACCCTGAGAAGGAAGTTGGACCAAGGGAGCTGCATGCAAAGGATATGGATCTCCGCTTTCTACAACCACATTTTCTCCCACTTGGGAGTTGGTAGCAGCTCCTTGGTTGATAGCTTCCATAGGATTTTCTCCTGAAACAAGAATAAAATCAGGTGGCAAGCCCTGTACTCTTCTGGACTATCTTAGTTTAGCCAGTTTGTACAGTTCCTATCTAACCTAGGGTCTCAAAACTAGAAAACACACCAAAAATTTCCCTACTCAAGCTATAGGCCAAACAAGCAAACTTAAACGACAGGAGGAGTACAGATAGTCAGGTCTCTCACCAGGATCGTCAAGAATGTGCCGCTCGCGATATACCTCAAGGGTACGTGCGTAGTAATCTCCCCGAATGTTGTTTTTGGTGTATGGCTCCAAGCAAGATGACCAAAGGTCTTTTCTCAGATAGATAAGGTATCCTAGTGGGGTCTCCCGATATACGCAAGGTACGTGGGAGCTCAAATTGGTAGTAGTGTTGTCTAATGCATAACCGTTCACAAGGGGCCTTCCTATATACAATTGAGTACATGAAGTACCTTTCTATATACCTCAAGGGTATGTGAAAGGCCGTTTGATATACCGATGGTACGTGGAAGAACCGTGTGAGTCCTGGGATGTAATGTGGACGAGTAACGATAGCTCCTATGCTTAACGATGCTCGAACACGTCTCTAGCCTATCACTCAAATTGCTATGTAAATTTTAGCCTATAACTACCATTAATTTTAAAGTGGACGGTTAGGTGAATGCACGAAATTTTGACAGAAAAAGTAAAACCATGCAGAATGTAGATGCAAATATTTCACTTTACCGTTCATGGTATGCCTACCTACGGGAGGGAAAGAGAGTATTTTATTTTTGTTTTGAAAACCAAAAATTCCCAAACAACTACTTTGAACAAATCAAAATCAAATACAAGCAACACATTCCAAACTCATTTTTCCTTTTTGAAATCAATCAAAGGGGTAAGAGTCTCTTTTCTTAAAAGAAAAACAACAAGCACTCTACATGCATATGCACTCTATTTTTTCGATTTTTCTTAAAACATAGATAGATCTAGCTTAAAACTACACTATTTTTCTTTTGATGAGATAGTAATAATGCAAGAGAGACAAAAGAACAAAGAGAACCTGAAAGCTTGTGAGGCTAATTAGAGATCTAATGCCCTATGCTCAGTAATGATAATGACCTAATCTCAATAATAAAAAATTCTTTTTAAAAGAAAAAAGAAGTCCTCTATGGAAAAATTGAAATTAAGATGATAAGCAAATAGTTTTTCTTTCAGTCTTTATAAAAGATATGAAAAGAAAACTAACTGAAACCTAAGCTTTCAAAAATTCCTTTCAAAATCACAACCAACAAGCATGAAAGAAAATGAATAATAAACAAGCCTAATATAGCTTTTGAATTCTTCAATCAAACCAATTTTTACAATGGAATTTTCAACCATGAGCATACAGATTCTTACACACAAACCTGACAATGCAGGGCTAAAAGCAAAGAAAATCCAACTTTTTGCAAAAATTGACAAAAAACTAGTTTTGGAACAAGGCCTACCTGGCACCGCGCTGGAGGGGTCTTGATAGAGCCGTTCTGGACGAGCATCGCTTCTGGATAAAGGGACTCAGGCAGTGGCACCACTTATGGCTAACAGAGTTCAGGCGGTGGCACCACTTATGGCTAACAGAGTTCAGGCGGTGGCACTGCTTGTTGCCAACAGCACATGTGCGGTTCCCTAAATAGATCCAAAACACAAGGAGAACGAGAAATCAAGTTAAAAATTGATCAAATTAAGGTAAATATTGATGAATTGACGGTATAAAAGAGCATATAAAGTTGAAATAGTTCAGATCTAAAAGATTCAAACCAAAATTCACTAAGTCAGATGGCAGATCTGACTGAAGAGAGTTGGAGATGGAGCCTGGATTCATACAAGGGTTCAAGGACTGAGGAAGATCAGATCAACTGAAATTTGCTTTGCTCCCCAGCAGAGTCGCCAGATTTGTTATCAGGAATATTGGACCTTCTGTGGACAGAAGTTGTTCCTCTAGTCTGAATGGTTCAGATCTAGAACAAATGAGTGAATGACAAAGGATGAAGACCTTCCCTGAATTTTGTAGACACCTGGAATACTGCTTCGATCATGAACCTGTGTACCTACAAACATGTCAAACATACAAGCACATAAAAGCTACCAGAAAATCATCTGCATATCCATACTAGTGACTAAGGAATCTAGTAATCCTATACATGTGAAATCAAAACAACAGATATGTGGGACATAAATCAGCTTTGCATTAAGAATGAATAAATAAGCTTACAACCATTGCCTTAGTGTTGAAAAAATCCTCCACAAGACAAACACTTCATCCCCAAAAGCTCCAACTTGCTCTCTATGCTCTCTAATGATTTGGAATAGGTAGTCAATTCAACATCATAACAATACCATTCAGTTCTCCCCTTCAACTATGGATATGAGCTTGTATTTATAAGGCTCAATGGATAGGGATAGTTGAGAGAATTGTGGGTGAGGCGGCTCCAAGATCCTGCCAAGGGGGATCTCGAGCTCAAACTAACCCATATTGATAGGGATAAGGGAGGACACAAGGTTCATGATCTAGAAGCCTCAAAAAACTTCTCTTTTTCCCATTTTACCCAGTGTACCGCTTTTGTTCCCTTATGATAGAGTGGTTTAGGTGAGAACTGCTTTAAGAACAAAGCCTATAGGTGGTGGCACCGCTTCTCTACAACAGGATATAGGTGGTGCTGAAGAAGGTACCGCTCATCAGCCAAAGGGTAAGTGCGGTGCTAGGTTTTTTCAAGTAGAATTAACATCCAGAGCAAGTTTCCACTCAAGTTTTGGGATTAAGGGCAAACATAGGGGTTAAGGGTCTCATCACATGATGGTGACAGGATTTAGGTATAACAAAAGGTGACCTAGTCTTGACATATGACTAGAAACACGATAAATTGGGAGGTAGTAAGATTGAATCCATGTGGCATGGGCCTTATGCCATTAGTCATGTTTTAGAAAAAAGGAGCTTACGAACAGATAAATTATGATGGGATACCATTGGGTAAGCCCTGAAATGGGATTTACCTTAAGAAATACTATACCTAGTTCATCTAGCATAGGTACGTTGTACATATTGTTTATAAAGTGTTGTGTGTAGTTTGGATTGTGGATTTGTTGCGAATGTAATATGTGTTTTAGGTAAGCATGCTTATATAGTTTTTTGTTTAAATGGATAGATGACCACTTACTCTAGTTTTGTGGATGGTGCTAGTCGACGTTATACTATGAATCTCGCATCGAAAACTTGGGTATTGTATTCCCCTACCAACGATTTGGTAAGCTCAGGTGGAACTTGTTGGGGTCTTGCTACGAACAATCTTGCAGAATATCATGCACTGATTGGTTTGTTAACTGAATCTTTAACTAGTAACATGAGTTAGCTTAGGGTTTATCTAGATTCAGAGTTAGTTGTCCAACAGCTGAATCGGTTCTACACCATATGTAACCTCGTACTGCTTCATATGTTTTGGAGATTTCAGATTTTAGAAAGTTCTTTTGAGTATGTATCCTACCATCACATCCCAAGAAATTTAAACGTAGCGGTTGATTCATTAACGAACTATGTTTTGGATTGGTACTTAACCCATGTTTAAATGTTCATTTTTCATTTTTTTATCACATATAAAATATCATAAAAGAAAACACATATAGGTAGTGATTCGCGCACATAACACATCACATACACACACATATCTGTAAAAAATGAGTGTTTTAAATATAACTAGTATTGATACACAAATTGGAGCCATAAGCTTTTGGTATACCCAAAATATATAACCATAAAGTTTCTAGTACAAAAGGTCAAAATATGGAGCTTCAAAGCTTTCAGTATCTATACAATACAAAAATAGGAAGTCACTCTTGACTAATCCTTGTGATCATGATAAAACATAATGGCATGAGCCACTTAGTGGAGTAACCTCCCAAAACGTCTCGACACTCCTGCAATGTGGCACTGATAACCCCTAGGAAGGTCGTCAATGGAAATATCAGGAACCCCCATAGTCAGCCACTGGAGGTTGTCTTCAATTTCCTGAAGCTCCTCCTCTGCCTCCATGTTTCTAATAGCTATGTCTCTTACCACTCCTCACCTCTCAATATGTGAGGCCACCGCAGGCCTTAATAGACCTATGTCTGCAAAATTCTAAGATATGTCTTAGTATTAACAAAAATACAAAAGAAATGAAATATAATTTAAAAAAAACAAAATGTGGTAGTATATTTCTCACCTCGGTCGTCCCACTGCTCACCCTTGGGAAATGGGATATCAGAGTCACCCGTGAAGTCAGTCCTAGCATAGGAATAGTACTCAACCATCAATAGTTGGCCACGCAACCAACGAAAACATTCAGAACTATAAGTCACGATGGGTTATCCACCACCTTCGTGATGAGCCATAGCCTCAACCCATTGCAGCATCAGTGGATCCTTGGGATCCAATCTGTTGAGAGGCACTTGTTGACAAAACAAAGGAACCCACTATATTAAGAATGATACTACCACTGCCTCGTAACCAAAATTATTCAATTCACCCTGTTAGCACTTTGTGTGCTGATCTTTGAGTCTTACCAGTATCCCCTTGCTTCAGTTGAATATGGTTGGAGCCATGCATTCTAACGCATATAACATATGCGCTCGAGTATTTTGGTGAGTATCTCGGCTACCCGCCACCTTCTCTATAGTAAAGGATACATTCCTCAATGATCGTTCTACAATACGTTTAATCGGGATCTTTCCTCCTTAAGACCTTGTCCCGACTACATACTTGTCTCCTCCCTTGGGACTTGTGAGTGATATCGGGCTCCCTCTCTAGGATAATCCAGTCATAAAGTAGATGTACTCGACATAAACCATTAAAACATGCCTCCGAACCTGGAAATGTTGTTGATCTGGATCCCACTTCCGTATCAGATGATCTAGAAAACTCACATGGGCTCTCATGCCTAACACCCTGAAGTATTTTAGGATCCCATACTCCCTTAGGGACCTTATGGGAACAAAATCATTGGTCACTTGGGAATCATCTAGTTTATGCTCACGTTCCTTCCGAATCACCATCTTTGGGTCCAAAATCTATGGGACATCCATAAGGTAACCATTAGACCCTATGCATTGAAACATTTCTTGAAACTTCATGCTTAAAATTGGTTTTTGGGAGGGCCATGGACGCTGACGCTCTTTCCCTTATGGAATATAGTGATGACACCATCTCTTCTAAGATACAAAGTGCTCCTGATGCTCTTTCCCCCTTTCAGGGAGAGCGTTAGCGCACCTCCCGAAAGGGAAAAGAGCATCGTCTAGGGTGCATCTTTCCCTTCCAAAAATCCTCCTAAAACTCTAAAAAAACATGATAAAGTTAATTTTTTAACCATTAAAAGGAAGGGTAAGGGATTAGCTATTATGTGTTTCTGATGAATTGATGAATGGTTTCCTGTATCCCTTAGAATCTCTATCACAAGTTCCTCTCCTAAACACAATTTTCACTCTCACTCCATGGTAGAAAACACAATGGTTAAATTTTTTTCACTTTTTGACTATTTATATGTTGTCTTTGATATTTAATTAAAAATAATTAGTGGAATATTTAAATATTTTGGGTTTTTATTATATTTTTTCTATAGTTTCCACGGTGAAAATGTTCTAACCTTATTGGGCATTTTTTGTTGCGATCAAGTTTCTTTTTGTCCTTTTCACACTTTAGCTTAAGTTGAAAAAGTACCGAGCACCTTTTATACCCTCGACGTGTTCGTAAAAAATCTAGTGAAAATCTATCGAGTGTGCTTTCACTGTTTTTTCATACTCATTAAAATGTATTATGAAAAAGGGAAATTCCATGGAATCATTTTTAAGCTCTTTTCAAACTACTTAAATAAGAAAAGATTTCCAAGTGAACTTGATTATTTCACACTTGTAAAAATACTTGAAAGGTCGTCTATTCGGTGATATTTTACCCCTTTTTCAGACCGTTTAGACTCATTTACGAAAAATGTATACTCTAGTTCTTCGTGACTAAAAGAGTTCTCCTAGGTATATGTTTATACTTTTTCGTACCTTGGGAACTAAATCTACAAAAAATTCCATTTCTAGAGTCTACTTAGTCATTTCAGACTCTCTAAATATGAAACAACAATTTATTTTACCTTCTTCAGACCCATAAAATTAAGCGTTGAAGGACCCTTTTTGGGAATGAACCCCTCCTTTCTCAGGTTCCTAAAATGTATGAGAATGGAATCATCCTTCGATGAGCTATACCGAGTGTTTGTTACCTTTTTTGAGCTAATTAAAAGCAAAAGAGGTACTCATCCATCGTGATAGAGAAATTAAGGGAATGTGGAATATCTTTCTTTGTGTTAATGTCATATTTTCGTCTATCTTTGAACATGGCACCTGTTTGCTTTTTCATTTGAACAATTGGGTATTCAGCTTGTCATCAAATCGATCCACTTTCATGAGTCATTTAACTCCTTTGATTCAATTGAAAGAATGTGTAGTCTTGCCTTTGCATTATGTCTGATTTCTTCCTCGATTATGCCAATGTTGCTAAGTCACTTGTCGCTTCATTCAAATGTTCAAAGGGAGTCCTTACTACATTCTACCTATGCATTTAATTTACCTTCCTTTGAGTCGGTCATGTCTGATTCAGTCCTATGGTTGTTCCTATATCATTATCTCTTTAGAAACATCTTTGTTTCAAGTTTTGTGTTAATGATGGAGGAAAAATTATGGTCCTCCTTCGATGAGTCTATTCTCGTCGACACTAATACATCATCCGAGAATTAGCCTTAGAAACTAGTCAAGTACCTTGAAGCCTGCATGCCTCAATGACAGGTTTCCTCTCTTTCGACAGCGAGATTTCATTATTAGCCTCTGATCAGGAGATTATGCTAATTGTTCGACTTCAACCTATCTATTCACATTTGTAGGAATACACTAGGGTACCTTGGGAATCTGTTAGGGTTAACCTTGACTTGAGATCGAGTCAAAGTTGGTTTAGGTCTAGCACATGGTTTGGGCACATGGTTTGTTGTAGCCCATGGTATTGTCCCATGGTCTTGCATGTGATTAAGCCTTTATAAGGCTTGAGGAGGCTCCATTGTAAAATGGCCTGGAGGTGAGCAGTGACTAGCTCGCTTGGCCTGGATGGCCGGTTTTGGCCATGTAATGAAGATCTTCATTGATGCTGGTTTTCCCCGCATGGGGTTTCCAGGGTATATTGTGTGTCTATATGTGGTTGCTTGTTATAATGTTTATTTCTCGCTCATTATTATGTTAATGCTGCTCGTTTTAACCTAACAACTGGTATCAGAGCCATGGTTTGGCTTGGTTATGCTCGTTGGTGTTTCTATGTTGAATCAAATTGTGGGGTGCATGTTCGGTGGTACTCGACACCCTAGCAGTAATTTTTTGGTCCATGTGAAACTTAGCCATAAGCAAGTTTGGATTTCTCTGGATGCTAAAAGCACAAGGTATCCCTCTTATGCGCAAAGAAGGGATGTTGCATCAAGTGTGGAATGAACCACTAGGTAGGTACGAGGGTGGCAGGTGTACTCATAGCCTAGCTTGATGTGGATCGGAGAGGTTGAGTCTTCAATTGCGGGGGAAATGTGAGATGGTTTAATCTCGGTTTTGGGACCAATATTGATGAGCCATGTATGTGAAGAGAATTTCTAGAGAACTGGTGGTTACAAAGGCCGATGACCCATGTGATCCAGTAGATGGATTTTTCTTTATATGGACATCAATGAAAGAGTTTGGATGCAGGTACAAAAGGAGCATGACAATTAGACAAGCAAGGAAGCGAACATGGAAAGCGAGAGGATGAAGTAACGGATGGTGATGGTGTAGTCACCATGAAGGCACATGAAAAAAAAATGTAATGGAGCAGTTTGCATGTAAATGGGCATATGGCTGTAAGACCTGGTAAGGCATGCATACCCCTAGTAACTCACTGGTAAAGTCAAGAGATAGACCTAGGTGATAGGGGGGTGTATGTAAGATTCCTCGGTAAATATTTGAGGGGATTTGGTGATTACTCCAAGTCAAGTTTAAAGGGGGGATTGTTAGGGTTAACCTTGACTTGAGATCGAGTCAAAGTTGGTTTAGGTCTAGCACATGGTTTGTTGTAGCCCATGGTATTGTCCCATGGTATTGCATGTGATTAAGCCTTTATAAGGCTTGAGGAGGCTCCATCGTAAAATGGCCTGGAGGTGAGCGGTGACTAGTTCGCTTGGCCTGGATGGCCGGTTTTTGGCCATGTAACCAAGATCTAGGGTATATTGTTTGTCTATATGTGGTTTCTTGTTATAATGTTTATTTCTCGCTCATTATTATGTTAATGTTTCTCGTTTTAACCTAACAGGAATCATTGATATTAATGGTTATTTCCCTCGCACTTGTTAACAGTATACATAAATAGCCGGTAATCAAGTGGTTTCTACCATTTCAACATCAGGACATCTATTCACATGGAAAGAATCGTACTATTTGGAATTGGAATGAAGACCCTGAATGGTTAGGTATTCGCTTGAATATGTGCCTATATTCAGGTTGCGATGGATTATTTTTTGAGTCATTGCATGGATCCACATTGTATGTTTGGTGGCTATGCTCAAGTTTAGTTTGGGTAAGATGACATAGATATATAATGTATATTCTGTATCTTTGTCTCGATTTGAGTCTTGTCAGTCTTGGATCTACAGTGTATTATTGGTAGCCATGACATGGTCATTATACATGGATATGCAATGTATTGGTCAGCATCCATGATTTGAGTGAGATGTTTGGTAATTGGTCTAATGTTGAGTCTTCACTCGCCACTCTTTTTCCTCTAATTCTAGATCATATCTAGCAAACAATTTCACCTATCATCATGTTTTAGCTTTATATTTTGGGTGGCATTCTGTGACACCTGAAATTGGTTTCTATGCTCAATCCCTTGAAATGACATGGCCAAGGCATATTTTTGAGAGATTTTTTCCTAGTTCTAGGATGTTTGATGCACCTTGTATCCTGACATAGGGAATCAGACCTTCCTAATGCCTCTTTTCCACTAACATAGTGTGCCGATCAAACTTTTGGCCTCAAGACAAAGTTCTTAGGTGCATCTTTCCCATATGCAGAGAGCGTCAATCCTATCAAAAAGGGAAAAAAAAAGATTTCGAGAACCTTCTAGATGAAAGTACTTGTGGAGGCTTATCCCAAATGCTTGGAATAAGTGGCACGCATGCCCCTATCCGAATAGGGATCATTCCATACCTTCCTCCCAAAATATCTCAACCCATTTGGGCTTCCTTTGGCCTATTTATACAAGATTCCCCTCATGGGTAAGAAGAGGGAAGAGAACCAAGAGAACACCTTCATGCTGTTGGAATCATTGTTGGTATAGGAGGTAAAAGAGTGTGGTTGTGAGTGAGGCTTGTAAATTTTGGAGTGTTTATATGGAATTGATGTCCAAGGAATTATGAGAATGAGGCTTCAACGTCAAGGTTTCGGTTGTAGCTTCCTCTTCTTATGTTATTAATACAAACATGTTTACCTTTTCCATGAACTATTTGTGTCAATTTCAAATTTTCATTACTTTTCTTCTTGACTATTAGTATAGATCTATGGATTGTCTTGTTGCTTTCACCATTTTGTCTTGTTCTTCATGTTCTTTGTAGGTACATCTGACCGTGAAAGGATCCATAAGGAAAGGAAAATCTTCAACACTGAGGCAAGGAAAGCTTGACATTCAAGTAGTTCAATTATCTAGGAAAAGGATGCATCGATGTGTCTTTTTGTTCTAGATCTTCCACATGTATTCTAGGGATACAATCTTTGTCCATTTTGATTGAAGAGTTTTGGTAACAATGTCCCATCTAGTATTCTTACAAGGATCAGAAATATAGGATTTAATTTTCTATGGCGCAGAAGGATGGATAATAGATATTTCAATTAGATATCCTAGAAAACTTTATCTCTCCCCAAACATCTTAGGGGTTGGGGCATAAAATACCATTATATATTCTCAAAATCCTTAGCAGTGAAATGCATATGGTGTTTACTTACCAACAAGGGCTTGTGGGTTAAAGTGATTCAGCAAAAATATATCCACTCAAAGTCTATTATGGATTGGCTCAGACCACCTGATTTATAATGCAGACATGTATCCATAATTTGGAAAGCTATTGTTTTGGCCTTTTATGTAATTGGTGACTAGGTCACATTACAAATTGGCAATGAAACATCCTTTAGAGTGGGATTCGACTCTTGGACGGGTTTTAAGATTGATTGTAGACTATTGGCACACATGGTAGATCATCTCACGTATATGGACTTAATATTTCTTCAACAACTTTTTTATTCACGGGAAACTAATATCTACCGTTAGGTATGGGTGACCTCCGAACAGGTGGGTTTTACACATGATAATAAACAAATATGGGATTGTTACATTAAGCCACTTGAAGATAGTCATATATACCTGTCTAATAAGGAGAATTATATCAAGTGGTCAAAGAACTCATTAGGAGGACATTGCCGGTCATTTTATGGTTATCAAATGTTGAGAGAATCCAGAGACCTACAACTCTCAAAGTGGTTGATGCATTCTATTTGGATCTTACAATGTCCTCTTAAGTGAAAATTGTTCATGTGAATTTCTCTTGTAGGTAAGATCTCGGTCTAGGGTATTCTTTTGGATATTTACATGATCGGCCCTGACAGATGTTCCATTTGTCGTATGGAAGGTGAGAGCATCTCTCACTTTTTCATTAAGTGCTCATATATATTTGAGATGTGGTGACATGCCTCAAGAATCACATAAACTAAGTTTATATGGGATGGCCATGATCTCATGGATTCTTTTAAGATATGGGCACAAAACCCAAACTTTCAATAGTTCAAATCCCTACCAGCACTTATGATTTGGGGGGCTTGGATTGCTCATAATTATGCAATATTTCATGATATTACCATTCATACTTAGGTTTATGCAGCCAAAATCATTTCTATATTGGATATTTTCCCTCAGATTAAAAGGGTTCCTCCTATCAAGCCTGATGCACTACTCCATATTGATAAGAATATGGCATGGTATTTCTTTGATGGGGTTGCAAATGGGAAACCAAGACAAGGTGTAACAGGGGGATCATTATATCTATTGGACTCCAAATGGTACAAATTTTCTATGAACATTGGACTTGCTTTGAACAATTTGGACAAATTATCTGCCATCCAGATGATCATGAGACTTGCTATTCATCTTAATATCAAGAGGATTCAAATTTTCGAAGACTCCAAACTTATCATGGATTGGTTAAACCACAAGATACAGTAAAAAATTATCTTTCTCAGGAAAACCATTGAGGACATCAGAAGAGCCATGTGCTTCCTTAACTGCATCTCTATTAATCACATCTATAGAGAAAAGAACTCTCGGGCTGATCTTCTTCCAAAACAAGGTCTTTTGATGGATTATGATAAAAAACCTTTGGTAGGTGGACATTGACGTTATCAAGGAGGTGGATCTAGTACTTCTAAAGGTCATTATCTACCCATAAGGCAAGGATGGGTCTTATTTATAAAAGACCAATTTGAAATATTTTGTAAATATGGTGATGATATTTTGTATGCTCAAAACACTTTAAAGATTCCTACTCCTTTTTTGGCAGTTTTTTACAGTGATTCCCTAGAACTTTTTGTATGGATACCTTCGGTGGTTTATGAACAATATGATTCGTATTTTTATTTTAATAAAAGTCATGCACCATGATCATTTTTCATAGAAAAAAATTACTATAGACTTGTATCAATTACAACTAAACATTGTGGATAGAATTTAAAAACATAACGTTTGTAGGCTAAAAAATAAGTATAATGAATATTAATTTCCAATATCAAACCATGATTTACTATTTAGCCTTCATTGAGTTAATGGTGTGACACAAGGGCAGGTGGCAAGAGCAAGTGACTCCATCTTAGTAGTGGGTATGTGAAAGTGAAGTTAAGGGTGTGAGGCAAGGGAAGTGGCAAGAGAAAGTAACTCCATATTAATAGTGGGTATGTGAAAGTGAAATGAATCACTCTCCTCATATTTGTCATATATTTACTTTTATTGTTATACTCGATTCATATTCTAAAATTATTTTTATTTTTTAGTCAAATTTTTAAAATTATTAAAAACAAAATCCATACAAGTTTATTATTGAAAAAAAAATCAATTTATTTATGATTAGTTAATTACTAAAAACAACATTAAAAAAAATTAATAAGTGAACCTTCCCATCTGGTTATAATACTAGATCCTTAGTAATGACTTGTATATATAAAAAACTCTTATTCTTAGTAATGACTTGTATAAATAAAAATATCTTATTCTTATAAGGTCGTTAAGATAAATCTATATGATTAGGACTATAAACTTGTATCCATTACAACCTAAACTTATTTAGAGAATTTAAAAGCAAGACCTTTTTAGGCTATTTTTTTCAATATCCAACAATAATTACTTTATCGCCTTCATTTGGTTAACGTTGTGAGGGAAAGTGACACTATAGGTAACGTTCAATAGTTTGGCTTCTTGGATAACAGGGAGATACTAGAGGCTATATGGGTTGCACAAGATGTGTTACACAGTATCAAACTTAGAAAATCAGAGGCCTTTGCTTTTCAATTGGACCTAAGCCGGGCATATGATAGTGTCTATTGGTGTTTTCTATGTCTATTCTTAATTTAGATAGGTATCCCGTATAGAGTGATGAAGTGGATTATGGGTTGTGTGATTCAGTTTCATATGTTGTCCTAGTTAATGGTTGTCCTATATATTTATTTTCAGCAAAAAGAAGACTTCGACAGGGCTTCCCTCTCTCGCCTCAACTCTTCCTTTTAGTGATTGAAGGCCTCAATGGGCAATTCAATAAATCAAAATAGACCAGGCACATATTTGGTATACGTATGGTTAGACTACTTTCAATATCCCACTTACTATTTGTTAATGACATCTTAATATTTGGGTCAGGATTGCCAGATGAATGGCACGCTTATTTTTATATGATCATGGAATTCTACTATGTTTCGGTCTTAACTATTAGTAAATCTAAGTCAAGTTTGTTAGAATTTGATGTTAGTTTGGATGCTTTGTCTGAGATCAGGAACCTCTTCTAGATTCCAGTCTGACCTATATCTGCTGGTACTAAATACCTTGGATATTTCATCAAACATAATGGATATTGTGCAGAGGATTGCCTTTGGTTATTAAAAATATTTGATAAAAGAATTAAAAATTGGTGTTGGTGATGGCTTTCCCTCGGAGGGAGGGTGATCTTGGTAAAATCTGTCCTCGCCAATCTTGCAGTTTATTGGTTTTATCTGAGTAAGGTTCTGAAAGCTATCTTAAACTCCATTCGAAAAAAATCAATGGATTTCATCTGGTCGAGACAATTGGAGAAGAAGAAATATCACCTGGTAAAGTGGGACATGATTATTGCTAAACCAATAAATAAAGGTGGTTGGGGTCTAAAAAATCTTTTTCTTTTCTCACTGGCCTTAAGGTCCCAGAGTTTATTGTTGGACTTAACCGGGGACATTTTGTGGGCACTAGTAATCCAAAACAAATATTTCAGGAGTTTATCTAAGATTCAATGGATCCGTTGTCCGAATAAATGGCGACGAGGGGCTTCCAAATTTTGGGTTGGTCTATTGGAATCCTTTGTGATTTGTGGGGAGTGGATTACCTAGATCCCGGGGAATGGCAGAGATATTAGGGTTGGTGAAGAACCTATCATGGGGGTTCCCAAAACCTACTTGATCTCAATGGTTTTACTATACTTTCTCCACAACATGGGATTTTTTACATTAAACCAGATATCAACTAGACATCCTGCTGATCACTTAGCTCAAGGATAGATCTTTGCTGAACAGTTCAGTCTTCATGGCCAGATGCAAAAAGGATGGTTAGTTTATATTGTTGGTCTTTAGGAGGGTTCAATTACTTTAAGTGAATATCCCGATTCACTTACCTAGTCTTATGATAAATCTACTGGCATTATAAGTGCTAAACTGACATATCAACTTCTATCCAATAGTTCACCTTTTATTAAAAAATGGTGGCATACTCTGTGGTCTTCGCAAGCACCTTACAGACTAATTTTATTTTGTTGGCTTATGTTGGAGAACCAAATTTTGACTTGGGACATTCTTTCAAGAAAAAGGATGTCCGGTACCAGTATTTGTTTACTGTGTCAACATGCTGGTGAAAACCATTTTCATCTATTTGTGACTTCTCCTTTCACTCTTTTGATATGGAACAGTGTTGCACAATGTCTGAATCACCCTTCTGGTTGGTAGGCAAAATCTCTATCAGACTGTTTTCTTAATTGGAAATCCTTGGATCCTTCGAGACAGTCCTTGCCTTGCTTTATCCTCTGGGAAATCTAGTGTGGTAGGAATTCGTTGATTGTTTAGAATATTAATCCAAACCCACTCAATGCCTGCATGAAGGGTTTGATTTCCCATCATTTTTTCAGTGGAATCATTACTTCAAAAGTTCCATTTTAGGGGAGTTCTCGAAATGGTCATGATATTCCTCCATCCGATAGGATTGTGGGTTTTTTTTTGGTTCTTCACAATTGAATTCTACTTTATGTGAAGCTGGGGCACACATCCTGATGGATCAGCACAATTCTTTTAAGTTATGGATGAGATGTGTACAGGGTTCAAACACTAGAGGGGAGCTTCTTTCCCTTTGGCTCCTCCTTCACTTCTCTTGGCTACAGGGTTTTGTTGATCTTCAGGTATATAGTGATTCGCAAGTCATCATCGATTGGGCAAACCTTAGTCATGGGATCAACAATCTTTCACTTTCGGCTTAACTCCAAAGGACCAAGTTATTGATTGGCTGCTTCCAAGACATCTCCTTTGCACACATATACAGGGATCAAAATGATGTTGCCGACTCCCTTTCAAAAAGGGAATTAGATGCGGATCTGGGCTGGATCTTCTTCAAAAACTGGAATCAGGGTTTTCTCATTTCTGTTGGTCATGTTCAGACCATCTTTTGAGTTGTTTTCCTGGTCCTGTTTCCTTTTTCCTTTTGTTGGTCTTTTGTTGTACTAGCTTCTTGAACTTTATTGACTATCACTTTGTTCAATTTTAACTGTGCACTATTTGTGGCCTATGTTTAAAAACTATGCTCTTGCCCATTCTTGGGGTCTTTTTTGACAATATTTGGGTCCCACAACCTAGACTACTACACATATATTTAAATAAAATATAGTTTTTTTGGGGAAATAAGGTAAGGTTCAAACTTTTCATTAGGTTCTCTTCAACGTGTGGATGAGAAATGGTTATGTAAAAGTGAAACCTCTTCCAATATTTCGATCTTTTTTTTGTTATATTCATCAATTTCTAAAATCACTTTTCATTTTCGACATTTTAGAATTATTTCAAAAAATTTAATACAAAATTTAACATAGAAAAGCTATTTGCTTATTTTCAACATTTTAAAATTATTTTAAAAAAAATTCTTACAAATTTAACATAAAAAATCATTATTTAAGAAAATTTATTATTAGTTAAATACTCAAAACAACATTACAGAATTAATCATTAAACCTTTCTATGTAATTATAACACTAAATACTTAATATTATAAGAGTTATTTTTAAAAGGGTTGTAAATGGTCTTGGGTTATAATGGTTAAGAAGTCACCCTCTACTACTTACCAATATAAATGATGTACTTGAAATCTTGAATCATTTTAGAAATATTCTTAAAATGATTAAACAAATGTTTATTAATAATCTTTTTGGTAATTCTATATATATATAAATAAATATTTGATAATTCTATATATATAATATTTAATATTTTTGGAAGGATTAAATATTAAAAATGTTTAAACTTTTCTAAAAACAAATATAAAAATTATTAAAATAAAATGTAATGTTTTTGTTTTAACTAAATTAGTGTTCTTGAAACAAACATATTGTTATTTTAACAAAATCTCTACTAATTAGATCTAATAGATACCATTTTTAAACTCATTAAAAAAGGTCACACCTCGAGTCAAGCTTGCTGCTTCTTTTAACAAGTGATCAACCTGTGTATTGGAATTCTTGTAGATATGTTAAATGGAAATATTGTCAAAGATTTGTAAAATCCTTCGAGCTCTTAAACACCAGTGCTCCAAACACATCACCTGCAAAGATGTAAGACCAACATGCCAATCGACTATAATTTTAGAGTCAACATAGATTTGAAGAATTCGTACATGTTTCATATCAACGTAACTTAATATGCCTCAAAGAGCTAGCAATTTGGATCTTGTATATGTACCGATGCCACACCCAAATTTTAGCATTAAAAAATGGTTCTATGTTAATTTTAGTACCATCCCTCTCCCATATCCATGTTTTCTTGCTACTCCATTCTAGAAACCACAAGACATCCCAAATTCCTGGTCGAAATATTTTAAATTTTTCTTTTTGCTTCTAGGACAAGGCTTACAATATTCTTTGAACTTTCTCAAAATTGTCATGACAACCCAAGTATGTGATATGTTAATGTTCTCAAAAACTGTGGCATCCAGGGCCTTCCAAATGCCCCACATAACAAAAAAGGGAAGGGAATTCCATTTAGGGAAACATGGAGTCTAAACATGTACATTCCTTTCCAAGTTTTGATGATTCCATCTTAAAGAAACCCCCTAGGTTATAAAGACAATTTGAAAGAAGGTGTAGTTGCCAAAGATATATCCAATGCATTCTTCATCGAATTTACACATCACGCAAACATTGGGTCACATGAAACATCTTTTATATAGATTGTCCCATGTTAATATGTGTTTTTCCGTACTAAGATGAAAAATACACTTTATCAAGTTTAGCGAAGCTTCCTAGTACCATAACTAATAGTGTAACCATCGACTTGGATCTTCAACAATGCTAGAATGAACAATTGCTTCATATCCCCCCTTTGTTGTCACCTTTCCTGTGCTTTTGTTCCAAGCCCCAACAAGGATGTCTTCCTGATTTCCCAGCCCAATACCTAGATGTCACAAGCCTGCAATATAAGACTCCCACTCATGATCCAATACACCTAGAAGGCTCAAATCTATCGTAGGTAACCAATAAGAACCCATCATATTAGAGATTTGTATTTTTTATGTGTGCAAGTTTGTTAATTCCCATTTCTGGTAGGTGGGTGATAAGCTCAAGGGATAACTTATAACCCCCCCAAAGAAAGGATCTACCCCCAACATCACTTTCAATCCATCGCCCATGTTCCAGGATAACCATTTTACTAACCAAATAAGTGGCTTTGATATTCCGAGCCAACTGTTGTATCCTTAAGAGACCTATTTACATTCCTTCCTAGCCCATTCTTCCACTGATGAGCTCTTTATATATTTAGCTTTGAAAATGTAGCTCCACAATCTTGAACTAAATAGGTCGTGCCAAAGATATTTCATACTCAGAGCCTAACAAAACCATCTCAAAATTTTTATCCTCCACCCTCCCAAACCTTTAGGTAAACATACATTTTCCTAGCAGATTAGGTGATACTTCCCACCATCTAATTTCCTGAACCACGAGAAATTCAACATCTTCCTTCTAATATTGGCAATGATGGATAGAGGATTTTTTGGCATCTTGTGGAGATTCTATAGTCGGTGATAGATTAATGACTACATTTCGAGCCATCCTTGGCTCATCTTCAGGAGAATATCGATGCATGCAAGCATCTTAAACCTCTGATTTTTTATAAATATAGAACAATCCATAAGTAGTCGACTCTAAGGTTTTTGCGTTAGAAAAAAGGTTTGTTGGTTTATTAAAATTTAATTAGTTTTAATCCATTTTTCATTATTTATAAATATCTATAAATTAATTATTCATTATTTTCATTTTATTAATTTCATAAAATTGCTAATTTTATTGTATTATAATCCTATGTCTAAAAAATTTTATTTACAAATTATTTTATTTAAGATACTATTTTTTAGGTTTAATTATTAGAATGTTTGTTGCAGGTTAGTGCTAGTGAAATCAGTACTAGAAAGCATACTGGGTTTTTGGATGGCAATGGAAAAAAATTCCTCTGGTTTTGGATGAGAATTCACAGTAGAGGTTCATGGCATCTTGTGGAGAGTCTGCAGTAGGTGATAGATTAATGTCTACATTTCAAGCCATCCTTGGCTCATCTTCATGACAATATCGATGTCTCTGAGGATCTTAAACCTCTGATTTCTTATAAATATAGAACAATCCATAAGTAGCTGAATCTAGGGTTTTTACGCTAAAAATTAAGTTTAATGGTTTATTAAATTTTAATTATTTTTAATCCATTTTTTATTATTTATAAATATCTATAAATTAATTATTCATTATTTTTCCTTTTATTAATTTCATAAAATTCCTATTTTTATTATATTATAATCCTATATCTAAAAAAAATTATTTACTAATTATTTTATTTAAAATACTATTTTTTAGTTTTAATTATTATAATGTTTGTTATTCTTAATTTTATAATTACTTATTAGATATTATATAATTACAATAAATTTGTTTTTTTTATTAATTACTTATTAGATATTAAATAATTTACAATTATTCTAATGTTTGTTTTATTATGGTTTATTAAAACTTAAATGATTCACACTAGGAGGCAGGTTAGTACTGGTGAAATCACTACTAGAAAGCATACTGGTTTTTTGGATGACGATGGCAAAAATTCTTCTGGTTTTGGCTGAGAATATGTAGTAGAGGTTCATGGCATCTTGTGGAGAGTCTATGGTAGGTGATAGATTAATGTCTATGTTTTGAGCCATCATTGGCTCATCTTCATCGATGCCTATGAAGATCTTAAACCTCCGATTTCTTATAAATATAGAACAACCCATAAGTAGCCTACTCTAGGGTTTTTAAGTTAGAAATTAAATTTGTTGGTTTATTAAATTTTAATTAGTTTTAATCCATTTTTTATTATTTATAAATATCTATAAATTAATTATTAATTATTTTTATTTTTATTAATTTCATAAAATTCCTAATTTTATTATATTATAATCCTATGTCTAAAAAATTTTATTTACAAATTAATTTATTTAAAATACTATTTTTCAGTTTTAATTATTATAATGTATCATGCTTGTTTGTTTGATTAATTACTTATTAGATATCATATAATTTACAATTATTCTAATGTATGGTTTATTAAAAATTAAGTGACTCACACTAGGAGGGAGGTTAGTACTGGTGAAAACAGTGCTAGAAAGCATAATGGATTTTTCAATGGCGATGGCAAAAATTTCTTTGGTTTTGGCTAAGAATCCGTAGTAGAGGTTCATGGCATCTTGTGGAGAGTCTCCAGTAGGTGATAGATTAATGTGAAGGTTTTTAAGATCCTTCCAGGCATTGATATTGTCCTGAAGATGAGTCAAGGATGGCTTGAAATGCAGACATTAATCTATCACCTACCACAGACTCTCCACAAGATTACCATGAACCTCTAAAGCAGATTCTCAGCCAAAACCAAAGGAATTTTTGCCATCGCCATCCAAAAAACCAATATGCTTTCTAGTATTGATTTCACCAACACTAACCTCCTTCCTAGTGTGAGTCATTTAAGTTTTAATAAACCATAATAAAACATACATTAGAATAATTGTAAAGTATATGATATCTAATAAGTAATTAATCAAACAAACAAATATGTTATTATAAAATTAACAATAACATACATTATAATAATTGAAACAAAAAAAATAGTATTTTAAATCCAATAATTTGTAAATAAAATTTTTTAGACATGGGATTATAATATAATAAAATTAGGAATTTTATGAAATTGATAAAAGGAAAAATAATGAATAATTAATTTATAGATATTTATAAATAACAAAAAATGGATTAAATCTAATTGAAATTTAATAAACCAACAAACCTAATTTCTAAAGTAAAAACTCTAGAGTTGGCTACTTATAGATTGTTCTATATTTATAAGAAATGAGAGGTTTAAGATCCTCTCAGGCATCGATATTGTCCTGAAGATGAGCCAAGGACTACTCGAAATGTAGAAATTAATCTATCACTTACTGCAGGCTCTCCAGAAGATGCCATGAACCTCTATTGTGGATTCTCAACCAAAACCAGAGGAATTTTTGCCATCGCCATCCAAAAAATCGGTATGCTTTCTATTACTGATTTCACCAGCACTAACCTGCCTCCTAGTGTGAGTCATTTATAACACCAACACTTTATTATGTTGTCGACCTTCTTGAGTAGCCATTTCCAATCCCTAATTAGATAAAAATTTGGTTTAATTAGGTATCCCAAGTCCTTTAGTCCTTTATCGACGGTCTCCACATGCAACGGAAAGAGCTCTCGAATTTGGCCGAGCTACATCTCATTAAAATCGTTATGATAAAGGAAAGATTTTTGGAGTGTTGAATAGAAATTTTTAAGAATGCCATGATATAGTTTCCATTCTTCTCTTGTACTATCTCCAAATATTAAGACATCATCAACAAAATATATGTGACTCTGTTTGATGATTTGAATTAAATTTTACCCCTTTTATCTTATGGCTCTGTTTGGCATGCAAAATCATTTTGTTGATTCCTTCTATTACCAAGAAGAAAAGTAGAGGAGACAAGGGGCACCGTGGGGGCACCTCTCTCTCAAGCCCTGCAAGCTTTTAAAAGATTTTTATGGTATATCGTTAACCAAAACAACAAATTTAGCTAAGGTGATGCATGCCATAATCCACTTGGTAGTATCCAACGGAAGTCCCACATGTGTACCAAGACTAGTCTCGTGAATAACTAGTCGACCTGATCATAAGCTTTAATTAAGTCCATTTTGAGGATCAAAGACTTCCTCTTCTTAATTTTGATTGAGTGGAAGTTCTCTTGAGCTACTCCGATAGCCTCCATGGTCTATCCATTGGATAGGAAGCCAAAATTTTCCAAGGAAATAGACTTAGAGAGGATGGGTTTGATTCTCTTAGAATTAACTTTAGAGATAATCTTATAAATAAAATTGCATAAAGAGATTGAGCCGTTACTCATAGAAGGATTCTAGATTAGAATTTTTGGGAATGAGAGCAATGTAGATAGCATTTAAGGAATCAAAGACATACCTTTTTGTTCGGGATTCCTCAACCACTACTAGGAGTTCTAGTCTCACTAAGTCAAAACACTTTGAAAAAAACTCCACAATCCAACCATCAGGGCTTGGACTCTTGTCCTTTGCAAATTTCCTCAAAAGTGTTTCTATTTCTACCAAAGAGAGGTCTCCTTCTCCATTTAAATGCCTTCTTCCTCAGAAAAGAATCTAAAATAATGTTAAAACACTATTCAATGTTTAATAAACCAAAGTCTTTAAAATAGTGTTCCAAACGTTAGATCACTGCCTTTCCCAATTCATCTTGAAAGCTAATAACCAAGCCAAACCATTATAATCCTTCAAATCTCATATAGAGTTCACAACCCTATGATGATGGGCATATTTATGAAAAAAATTGGAGTTACAACCCCTTGCTTTATCCATATTGCTCTGCATTTCAAATGAAAAGCACCAAGTTTAAGATTCAATCTCCAAAGTCTTCGTTCAAAAGATTGATAAAAAGAACTTACAATAATTGTAGGATCATAAAATAAAATACTCCTTTAATAACGTGATATTACCCTCCCTATCAGCCACAATACAATGAACTACTTGGAACAATGGATATGTCAACTGATTTTATGCTTCTCGATCCACGTTATATCATGGGTAAAGGATATAATAAACTGATATATTATCAGCGTAAAATTCGTTTTATAGACGAAATGTAAAAGAACAGCGTAGATAATTTTTCCCGAATTATTTTTCATGGTTAAACAAATTATATTTTTACTTTCAATGCATGTGGCCACTCAGAGCGAGTTATGAAAAACGACGATCTTGATTGCACATTAAGAAAAAAAATCGCATCGACTCCAATCACCGAGCAAATTATATTTTGATTTTTTAAAACTGAGTGACATGTTGGCCCACTTCTCATTGAAAATGATGATCTGATGATCCCCTGAAAGTTAAATCGAACAATTTCGTTTTCTCCCATCTTAAAAATATGTCTGGGATATATTTATTATATAAAAATGATTATACTGATGTTGGAATAAGTAAAGGAGTAAGCTATCTACCCGAGATTTACACCTGTTATTTTATATATATATATCGAATTTATTGCTTCAAACTTGATCATAAAGAATTTAAAACCCATTTTTTATTATTATAAACTATATATATACGCTTATGCTGGAATAAGTAAATACTTTATTATATTCTTATATTTATTTTATATATTATATACCTATCGAATTTAGTGCTGATCATAAAGAATCTGAAACTCATTTTTTATTAATATTATGGAATTTATAAATTTAAGCAAAAATAACCTGAGACTCAACTTTGTATGGAATTTATTACTTGCAATTTGAGCAGAAACACACCAATCCATACTATGAAAATGATGTCCAGACACGCAACCCGAAAATAAGGCACATTGTGGTGCTACCATAGATTTCAACTTGGAATAGTTGGTAAGAGAGTTTTCCGATTTCATCAATGGAAAGGAGAGTTTAGGTCATAAAAAGCGCGTACTCGGAAATCTTTTCATACTCTGCAAATTTCTGCTCCTCCTCCTGTGAGCCAACTTCTCTGTGTAAAGGATTTTAGATTTTGGAAACTATAAATGAGTTTCGAAATGGGATCAGCTTATGAAAACTCGGCGATGAATACGAAGATTGTGAATGAGGATGAATGGCTTCTGAGCATGGCGCTGGCAAGTTTCTCCTGCCTTCCCATGGCGATGAAGGCAGCCATTGAACTCGATGTCCTCCAAATTATAGCAAATGCCGGCAATGGCGTCCAAATCTCGCCCAGACAAATCGTCGCCTGCATGCCCACCAGGAACCCCGACGCCGCGATTACTCTCGATCGGATCCTTAGAGTGTTAGCAAGCCATTCAGTTCTGAGCTGCTCTGTGACCACGGATGAGAACGGGAAGGCCCAAAGGATCTATGGTCTCGCTCCTGTCTGCAAATATCTTGTCAAGAACCAGGATGGAGTCTCGCTGGCTCCAATGGTCTTGATGAATCAAGACAAGGTGTTGATGGAAAGTTGGTATTATCTGAAGGACGCTGTGCTTGAAGGCTCCCAGCCATTCACCAAAGCCCATGGAATGACTGCATTCGAGTACCCGGCTATGGACCAGAGATTCAACAGGGTTTTCAATAGGGGAATGTCTGAGCATTCTCGCATGTCGATGAACAAGCTTCTGGATACTTACCAGGGTTTTAAGGAGCTTCACGAATTGGTGGATGTGGGAGGAGGAGTTGGGTCGACTCTCAATATGATAATCTCAAGGTATCCCCACATCTCAGGAATCAACTTCGACATGTCGCATGTGCTGGCAGATGCTCCTCACTATCCAGGTAAATCCCAATCTCCATGAAGTTCAACCATCGAAATCAGTTTGTTATCTCTGTGTAGGTGACCTAATCTGGTTAATGAGTGTTTGTTCAGCTGTGACACATGTGGCTGGAGACATGTTTGAGAGCGTACCAACTGCACCAGCTATTTTTATGAAGGTATGGCCGGTTGTTTCTTAAGAATACTGTATTGGATGAACATACCAATATATCTATGACTGTTGTTTGATTGCAGTGGATTCTGCATGATTGGAGCGATGATCATTGCGTGAGGGTTTTGAAGAATTGTCACAAGGCATTGCCAGAGAAAGGGAAGGTGATTGTGGTGGACACCATTCTTCCAGTGGATGCAGACACATCTCTCTGTTCTCGCCAGGGATTTCACGTTGATTTGCTGATGTTGGCATACTGTCCAGGGGGCAAGGAGCGCACAGAGCAAGAATTTCAAGATCTGGCAAAGGCAGCAGGATTTGCAGGTGGTGTTAAAGCTGTATGTTGTGTCAATGCAATGTGGGTCATGGAATTCCACAAGTAACTCTCTGTTGATGTCACTCGGTTTATGTTTATTGCATGGAGTACTCTTAAGGCAATGATTAGATTAAAATATCATATCAATAAGAAACCCTAGTTCCAAGTACGATTATGGATCCAGGTTGTTGCGATAGCAGCGTTTATGGGATTTGAACATAATATAATTTGAAATAATTTTGATATATGATTTTAAGTAAATATCGTTTTTCAATTCGGATTCCTCAAATACGAGGAGGATCATATAGGTTTACACTTTGAGGATGATATATCTTTACAATTGGTTGCATGGGAGTAGTGTATTCTCTAAGTATGTTGTGAGGATCATATCTGGTGGTGAGAAAGTTCGGTTGAGTAAAGTGGTTTCACCTAGTTTTGATTGAGGGCTAGCTCTATGGTATTATATATATATAAACAACTTAATTTGTTGAATATGAAGATTTTTTACTATATCTTCATTGTAATTTGTATTAATATATATATATATATATATATAAACAACTTAATTTATTGAATATAAGACTTTTTACTATATCTTCATTGTAATTTGTATTAATATATATATATATAAACAACTTAATTTATTGAATATGAAGACTTTTTACTATATCTTCATTGTAATTTAATAGTGGTATAATTTAGATATCCAGAAATTATTAATAAATATTAAAAAAGGGCGAATTTTCATTATAGGGTCAAGTGATTTTTGTTGCTCTCAAAGTTATTTATCTAGATTCAAAATCCTTAAACTCTTATTTGAAAATTGCAAAAACATTTATATAAATTATGTTATTCTTTTCAAGCTTGACGTTTTACTCCATGAACGAAGCTCGAGCAGGACTAACTCTACATAGACCTCTCTTCAAGCATTTTGTGATGCTTTGATTAGAGAGCAAGATAAACTCTTACATGATCTTGGAGTACTTAACACTATAATACATCTTGAAAACCTTAGTGGCACAATAGAAAGTTAAAACCAAGCATCCCAAGAAGTAACATCCTTGCAATAATAAGAAAAACAAGGGTCCCAAACCCTCTCAACCAACTCATCCTTGCAATTGTGACAAGGGAACCAAATCGAAAGATAAGAAGAGTGGGCACCATTGCAATTTTTGTGGGAAAAATGGTCATTTAGAATCTAAGTGTTTCAAAAAGATGAGAGTCTTGGCAGCGGCCATGAAGAAGCACAACATCAACCTTGATTATTCTTTTAACTCTACTTCTCATGGACAAACACTTCATGCTTCTGGTTTCTCCTTTAATGTAACATTTACTTCTTCTAAATTTTGAGTGGATGATTGATTCTAGATCATCTTATTATATGACTAAGGATAAAGCCATTTTTTCTGCTCTAAATAAATGAAACACCAAACAAATAGTTGTTGGTGATGATAGGCTTCTCAATGTTGTAGGATGTGGAACAGTTTAGCTACATGATGGGCAGTTCAAAGATGTATTATGTGTTGCAAGTATTTCTTGCCATTTGTTATCAATCTATCAGATCGCTCACTCTAGTGAAGGCAATATTGTAGAGTTTACCCCTTACCAAGTTGTAATCAAGGATTTCAAAGATACTAAGCATGTCCTAGCAATCAGAATTGTTGAGGATTTACTAGGTTGTACAGATTCAGCAACTTTGGGTCATCACCTTTACCCTCAAATTTTATTTCTCATAGCGATGACTTGAGCAAATCTTGGCATGAGCAATTTGGTCATTTAAACTATCACTCATTTCAACAACTATGTAATCAAAAAATGGTGACTCGTCTTCTTTTTGTCTCTTGAATCTTGGCTAACATCATCACAATATTTTTGTAAAACATGCCTCTTAGCATGCGTCGTCTCCCTTGTGGCTTTTTCATAGTGATTTGTGTGGTCCACTTCCTTCTGCTTCTTTTTCTAACTTTAAGTATTTCTTAACTTTCATTGATGACTTCTCCAAACACAAATGGATTTACTTCTTAAAACTTAGGAATGCATTTTTTGACAAGTTCTTGGTCTACAATATCATTGTAGGGAAACAATGTGGACATCAAATACACAAATTAAGAATATATAATGGAGGCGAATATGTAAAATACAAATTTACTACTTATTACAATGCACATGGAAGGTCCGTTCGTGTCACGGGGACTTCACTTAGTGAACCTCTCACATAGCACGTGCGATCGTGGGATATTAAAGAATACCCTTAATTTCGAGAGATATTGACCCAAACTCTTTTTGTTGAAACCCCCTCCCAATACTTAAAACCTCCTCCCCACCCCTTTTTATACCTCAATCCTTATAAACCATCCTACCCACCCCCACCTTAAACCCCTCATACCCCCAATACCTGCAATATATTGGTTCAATTTTTGATAATTTTAAAACCCACAATATGAACTAACATGATAGGATATTGGTCAATAAGTGAAGCCCCTATGGTTTGTGTGAACATTTTTTTAAGGTGTTCGATATTTTTGTGTTAGTCGAACATTGATAAGTATGAATTAATTAGTAATTCTTCATCTTCTCGAATATTCATTGAATACCAACAAAATGATATTTTTCAAAAACAAATTTAATTCTTCTAATAACCTTGCCATAAAATAATTATTTCTTTCATAAAAAATTTAAATTTGTTTTAATGACCAAGACCTATTTATGATCAAAAACCTTTTAATTAAACAAAATATGATGAAAATATAATCCCTGGAATATTTCATTAAACTTTTCATCTCTATGAAATAATGATGAACATATTTACTTGGATGATGTTGAGCTAGAACTTAGTTACATATTACACCCACAAATAATTATCAATCATCTATTCATCTTTAGGTGACATATTTACAAATTTTTACATATTGCATCCACCACCATGCGCTTGTACATTGGCATGATCGATATGATGATTACCACCCACTATTTTTTTAGGGTAACTCGTGTTCCAAACCTTTGTTGTAACTATATAGAAACTAGAGTAATGTGAGAATCGAAAACTTGCCTAGAGAATGAGAAATATACTCACGTGGGTGTTTTAAGCTTTCTTGAATTCAACACTCCAATTTAAAAAGAACTAGTAACCAATATGTTCATGTATAATCATTTGCCAAATAAAATTCATGAATAGCCTTTGTTCAATATTCACAATCCTCTTCCTTTTAGCAATGATGCAAAATAAAACCAATAATAACTCATACATATTAAAAATATTAATATACAATATCCCATAGCTGAAAGAAAAAATCCATTATATCATGTTTATAATGGAAAACATAATAATAGCAAAATATCAAAATTTTAGCGCGTTAGAGGCAATACAAAACTGAAAAAACAGACATCCATCAACTTGCATGGATATTTTGAGACACTTACACAATGAATCTTGCGATCAGTAAAAAACAAGAAATGTAGGAAATTGAATGACCTTTCCAAATATATTTTTTTTTCTATTGAAAATGTTGTTAACTATCTAAAGTTAGATAAATTTTAACGGGCACTTTTTATTTTTTGAACAAATTATAAGGTATATATTTTTGTGCGTGCAGCGTCTGAGTGTCTAAATGATGGAATAAACTTACGAAAACTGGTATACATATAGAGAACATATAGGACTAGTGCACGACTATTTTTCCAATAATAAAAATAATATTTTTAAATTTTTTTTTAATTATCTAAGAGATCAAACCTCGAAAATGGTACGTCAATTGTGGGTGCAACGTTTGAATGTCTTAATGCAATTATTTGGAAATGGGTTTTTGATAGCATGTAGAGGTTGGTGTTCTTTAGTGCACCATACAATTTGTTTTTTAAATGGTTGAGAAACGAAAGAGATATGGACGAAACACTACCAGTGTGTTTTTTGAGTTGAGGAGTGATGACAGAAGATAAATAAGATAAACATAGAAAAAATAATGTATTTTTGTTAAAATTTACATATTTAGAATTTGCAAAAAAAACCCATATCTGTTTCTAAAATCTCATAAATAATGGAGGTGTGTAGCATAATCAAATGAACTGCTAAACACGAGCATATTGAAAATTTGGATATAATGTTGAATTTGCCATGGTTTATCATACTCCAAGGCACAGACATGTTGAATCCGAAGCAAAGTACAAAGCAGACACATAGGCATAGGAATTCCATGAAAGCATGGGTGGAGGCTCGGCCTTATCATTTGGAGGGAATAAATTTTAGAATTTAAAAAATACGAGAGCGCGATTTAGTTAAATAAAAACGCGTGCGCATTATAAATAAACAAAACACGCGCGCGTTATATACAAACAAATCGCGTGCGCGTTTTGTAAAAACAAAAATAGCATTCATCTTCATCATCATCTTCATCATGTTCATCTTCATCGTCATGATCATCATGTTCATCTTCATCATCATGATCATCATGTTCATCATCATCATCACCATCACCATCATCATCATCATTATCCTCCTCCTCCTCCTCCTCATCATCATCCTCATCATCATCATCATCATCATCATCATCATCAACATGATGATCATCATCACCATCAACATCATGAACATCATCATCAACATGATCATCATCATCACCATCAACATCATGAACATCATCGTCACCATCGTCATCGTCATCCTCATCAACATCATCCTCATCCTCATCATCCTCATCCTCTTCCTCCTCGTCATCATCATCATTATCATCATCATCATCATCATCTTCATCATCATCATCATCATCATCATCATCATCCTCAACATCAACATCATAAACATCATCATCACCATCGTCATCGTCATCATCATGATCATGATCATCTTCATCATCATCATCATCACCACCATGATCATTGATCATCGATCGTCATCATCAACATCG
>LPNX010435728.1:573138-592788 GCA_001517045.1 Pseudotsuga menziesii | reverse complement strand
CTTTCCAAGCTCTTTGAGCATAGAAATATAACTTTAAAGCAAACTAATTAATTCTCTTTTTTTAGGTCCGATAGACCAAATTTGGTCTCAGGGGACGTTAACCACCATCATCATCATCATCATCATCATAAATTAATCTTAATTAATAATAAAAGAATGCTACTTTTTACAATTAAAATAATAATATTATTATTAAATGAATAAAGTACATTACATTAAATGCTAATTAAGTATTAATATGACTGTATAGTAATGCAAATAAAATGATAATTTAATATTAAAAATAATAATTAACGTTGATAGGTATTAACTAATTAATTAAGTATAATTAATAGTAACAAGTAAAATTTACTATTTTTTTAAACCATGTGACCAATAGCCTTAATTTAGCCCCTAGGGGTAGTTCGATTGGTCGAATTTCCATGTCTAAAGACTATAGGTGGCCTCCCTAAAATTATTAATGTGGATGAGATGCAAACCTTTCCTCAAGTTTAGGATTTTAAAAGGGGTTTGCACCTCAAGGGTTTGATCCCTCTCAACGCTTGATTGTTAAGATGCATCTATGTTAGTGTTTTGTGAAAATTACATGCTTAAGTGCTTAGCTCTTATTTTTGGGGGTCTATTTATCATTTTTTTTGGGTCCATTTATAATTTTTTTTGTTAGTTAACACACTCATAAAGTTTGTGTTAGTTGGTTAAGAGAGTTTATCTCACACACTTAAGCAAGAAGCTTTATTGGGATCACTAACTTCATAATAAATTTAATTGGATCACCATTTAGACCATTCAAAGGAAACCACTCAGGTTCTTCATGACATGTGTTTTACTACTATATATTTTCATTCCATTGCATCTACTTCTATTTTTTTCCTTTCGGCTCCCAATGACACTGTTTATGATCAAATCTTGCTTAGTCGTTTCTACCTCATTTATGAAGGTACTCCCAAATCAACAAATAAGATGTATATCCATTTGAATAATGATTGCGAGATCTTCTTATAACTAAGCTCCATGGTTCAACATTGCCCATTGGAAAGTATTTGCTTCTTGACATGCAATTCAACTTCAAGTCAATCAAATAAATCAAATCATCTGATGTAAACTCCATTGTTGACATCATTGGTATTGCCGCAAAGACATCCCCTACCTCCCCTATACATCAGAAAGATGGATAAAAAAATATAACACAAAAAAATCCATATAAAGGACATGTCACGCTATAGGATGGATGTCACCTTGTGGGGAGAACATTACCTGGTAGAAGGAAAGAAACTAGCCACCATACGCTTTGAAAATGATCACCCTATGCATCTTATATGCTATGATTCTTATATGATTTTGATATGTTATGTAATGGATATGTAAGAGTTTTTGTTCTTTTTAATGCTACTTAATAGCCTGTGCTCATTTTTTTGGTTATTAGGAAAAAATAAAAGAGAAGAAGCCAGTGATGACATATGCTTTCACTTGAAGTTTTCAGAACCATTGGATTCACAAAGAAACTGCAAAGTCTTATGACAATATTTTTGAACCATCATCTTTTGCAAGAAAAACTTATAGCCAACCAATACCCAATGTCATCAAATGTCAAAAAATATATAACGGAGTTGTAAGATCAATCAACCATGGAAAATGACCTAAGTCAATATTGACACAACCGAGCATAATCGTGATATTGGCCTGAAAATAGAACCATGCAATCTTAGCAAGAGATGGACTAAAAAATATTTGCTAATTTTGCAAAGAACAATTATAGTGAACAAACATGATATATCAATAAAGAATGTGTTGTGAGCCAAATAATTGTGCCTCGTGATGGACATTTGATTCTTGACTTAAAACCTCTAGTATTCTTGTCAAAACTAGAAATGTCTAGGGACAATTACTCATATTAGTCCTATTAAAGGTTATCAATATTTTTAGGATTGTCTTTACATTTACATAAATTTAAACAATGGATAACATTCTCAATGATATAGTGTCCCATATTTTCCACATGAGTTGCATAGATATGATAATTTTGTTGCATTCTTCTTACATTTTACTCACAAAAATGATACTTTATGATATGGATGCATCATCATTATAATTGTAATTTACATTAATATTGTTTTCTTTTCTCACATATTTTTCTTTTCTTTCCAAAAATTTTGTTTCAAAATTTTATATTACAATTTTGTTTCATAATAGTATTTTTTCCCTTTTTTCTTCTTTATATTTATTTAGTTTTTACATTAAATTTGTATTCACATTAAAACTCTCTCATTTTATTTTACAATAATCATTAATTTTATTTTTAAAATTTTAAAGATTTTAAATAGTTAAAAAGATCATATATATAAAAACTTAAATAACAGAATTATTAATTATTTTTTGTTTTTAACTTATCACAGTGCCTTTGCGATTAAATAAATTACAAAAAACAAAATTTATCTCCCCTTTTTAAATAATTAATCTAAATATTTTTATCATTCCATTTAATAGTTTTATAACTATAACTATAACTAATTAAATGTTTATCACCCTTATAAATGGTTTTCATCACATGTATAAAGCTCTATTTTATAGACTTATTTTCAATCTTCTAAAATTTGAATAAATAAATAAAATTGAAATTCATATATATTATTTATGCATTTTATCTATCATATTTTTTTAGTTTTAGGTGAAAGTAATACAATATAACATTATTTATTTATTTATCACATGCAGATTATCAAATTATTTATTTACCATATTATGTCACCACACTTCTATTTATATAGACTCATGACATCCAAATCCAAATCATGGTTGATCATAGCTGAAAAGAAGTGAGAGGGTCAACATAAGGTTGGCCTTGTGCACAACATCCTCCTTGAAGATGTATAAGAAGCCATGAAGAGAAAGCATTAGATTGGATTTTTCGCACTTAATGTTAAATGCAAGCTATCTAAAGATAGAAACTTGTCAAAACAAGTGTAGAAACATGGTTCCACAACCGAGAAAAGGAAGTCTCCCCCATATTGGGTTGTCAAACACCTTGCTACTCTCAATGAATGATTTAATTTTGTTCATGTTTTCATAACGACTATACTTTTATCATTTTTTAAAGTTGTAGTTTATGAGTAAAATAGAAATGTTGATGTTGAAGTGTAATCATAGGAATGGTTGAGAGGTCACACTTTCAATTATGAGTTTTACTTAATGTTTGGTCAATGGTTACTAAAGACAACTCTTTATTTTTCATTTTTTTAATTCCTCATTTTTTCTTTTTTATTAGTCCTATTCTATGACAATGACTATTGTTTTCAATTAGTTGTATGGATTAAAAAAAATACTCATCCAAGATTGACCAAAATTATTGAGATCACCTTTATAAAATCTTCTACTAATGTTCACAAAGGTTTTTGCGAAGGTTACTTGTAAATTAAAAGTTATTCGTGAATGGAGGTTTTTATGCATGTTTATTTTATCATAGTGTGTTAGGATTGGTGTACTATATCCATGTACACTTGTGTTATGCAACCAAGTCCCAGAAATAGCACAAAAATAGCAAAAATAGAGAAGAAGAAAGTAATCCATGCCTTAATAATGAAGAAAATAGATGAATATTAATCTTGTTCGAGGTAGGAACCTCCTTACACAATGTATTGTGTACCCAAGACAATATAATATACAATGCTTAGTAAAATGAAAGTATCTCCTTCCTATATATAGGAGACATGAGTGCAATAACAACTAATAGACCAAAGCCTACATCAAAATATGTAATACACCACCATACAGGGGGTAAAGTGCCACACTATAGGGATAATGCGACCAACATAGTAGGGCTTAATAACTTTTGTTATAGACTTGTGCACAATGTCACACTCACGAATTGATTAGATTTAGAATATTGAGCAAGTACTAGAATTGGTATTTACCATGGTTGCACCATAACACACAATACGATATAGAACCTTTGGGTGAGCATTTTGATATGGATCCTTAATTTGTACATTACATTACATTTTTGGAGCACTATAACACAATCTTTAGCATTTTGAACTTGGTCATGAAAGTTGTGATCTCACCCTCATGTCTCTAAACCAGTATGGTTTTTACCTACGGCTAATTTGCATAAAATTTGATTTGAGATCTACATTTCAGATGAGGATGAGGAAAACAATATCTCAATATCATGTTTGTTCAAAATATTGAAACTTGACACAACTAGCACAAGTGAAGTGGTTATATATGGTTGGTTAAAATGCATCTTTGAACTATTGTTATTTGATGTTAATTCATTGTTTTATACTTCTTATTTTCAAGAAACTATATAGGTCTAGGGTACAAAACTCCCAAATGGATGGTTTCCATGGACATATGCAAAATTGAACATAAATAATATTTTCTTAAAAAAGAAACAATGCATGGGAGATATGCCATTTCCTTTAAAATGTTCAATTTCAGAAATCAAATTCCTTTAAAATGTTCAATTTTAGAAATCATACAAGTAATCAGGAAAAAATGTATTTGGTTATAATAAATGTTGATCTAATGGCAAAGCATGATTTTTGCTACTTTAGATATTTGTTGATTGTGCTTAATTTTGTGAGGGACATGGTCTCTTCATGTATGAATTTATGGTGGATTGAGCAACAATTCTAGCTTAGAACCCTTCAAGATCAATGTATCTATTTACAAATCCCAATTTATCATGTAGCAAGGACATTGCAACCTTATGGCTCTTATTAACATAAATCAATCTTATTTTTGTATCATAGTTTTTAAGGGTAGAGTTATTCTAGGGAAACCATGTAAGTTGAAATCACTTCATATTTAAGAAAAACAAGGTTATTTCATTTGACCTTAAATTTGATAGTAGAATGTTTTAGGGAATATTTATTTAAGGAAAACCATGTCACTTGAAATGACTTGTTAGGTTTTTATAAGGTTTTAGATTTCCACCCTTACCAAAATCCTATGGATCTAGATCACGTTTTGGTGCAATAACCCCTCAATAGATCTAGATGGCTTGTTTTCAAGTAAATGAAAAGCTATAAGGTGAAATAGTGATGAACTAAGGAAACAAGAGACAATTGTAAGGTAGAGTGAAATAATGATGAACCAAGTCAACAAGAGACAATTATAAAACATAAACGTTGAGCTTAATTACGAGGCTACCAATTTGTTGAGGTTGAGAACTTGCTTACCTCCAAAGTGAGTAATTCATTGGGTTAAGGTGATAAATTGCACATCCAAGTGAGTGATTTAAATAAAAAAACAAGAAAACTAACATATCCTACTTTCCAGTAATTCCCTTCCCTGCAAAACTTGCTTCTTAAAATTGACCCTTCATTTTCCTTCCGTGCAAAACTTGTAGTCGATTTTCTCATTTTCTTCCTCTCTGACAACAACCTATCGACGTATTATTGCACCTTCTCGGGAAAATTGCTAGTATAAATATTTACATAATCAAGTGTTGGTCTTTTCAAAACTCAACAAAATTTATTCATGATATTCGTTATTCTAAAATACGCGGGCCTTCAACTTATCCATATTAGATGGGAATCGTACTATTTTATTAGCACCAATATGTTTAACAAAATAATTACATATATACCTATACCTATATAGGTTAATATTTTAAATATAATTTATTATATAATATATTGAATTATAATTATTTATTTTTAAATATAATATAATTTATATTATTAAAATAAAGGTAATGTAAAATATATTAAGATAATGGTAATTTTCGTGAGTTAATGTGATATAAATTAAATTTATTTAATAAGTTTTATAAATTTATTTTACAAGTATTAAATATTTTTTTAGTATTTAAATATACATTAGATCAATAAAAATGCATTATTGGTTTTTATTTTTAAAAAATATAAGTTAATTTATATTATCAATATGTATTTTTTAAAAATTAACTATTAATAATAATTTATTTTTATAAGTTTAAATTATGAATATATGATTTTAAAAAGACATTTTAAATATTAAATAAGTGAACTATTTTTAAAATTTTAACAGTAATATATTTTATTTTATTTTTCTGTACTTTATTTTTTAAATACATAAATGATATGTTATTAGTAGTTGTGACATAGTTAAAAGTACTCATGTTTCTAATCACATCAAATATAATTTTTTAATTTATTTTATATATATATATCTTTTCAATTTAATTTAATCATAATTACATTGTTTTTAGTGTAAGAGGTGAGTTGTAAATATACTCCCCCACAAAATGTCTAACTCAGAATATTTTATTATATCTCTTATGAGACTCATTTTAGGCCTCAAAATTTCTCTCATGATAAAAACACACCGAAAATGACATAGGCATTTTTTAAACAAAAAATTAAAAAATCTAAAAAAGCCTGACAAGTTTCGGGTTTGACCCAAAAAGTAACCCCATCAAACCTAATGCTTTCTATTGTGATGTAAATGGATGTTGCATTGCCCTAAAGCCTTTTATGTTGCATCAAGTTAAGAAATCTATGATCGTCGAAATGACTTAACAATGAGAGAGAACAATTAAATTTGGCAAGTTCCTTACTTGCTCTAGAACTTTGGGATGAAGTTACTCGAAGAGGGGGGTATGCAATTCCCCATTTGTTTAAGAATTTTGCTTATGTTATTTTATTATTTGAGGGAATTTGATCACGTGCTATTTTTGCTTATGCTAACTAATCATTGGCAACATAATGCAAGAAAATGATAGGATGAATATATATTGTAATGATGGGCAGATGCTTCAAATGATAAGTTCTTCCAAGTGTGACAGGTGATGCAAAGGTGCACATTGAATGCAAAGTGGTGTCAATGACACATAGACTTCAGATTGAATCTAGATATGATATCAGGTTATACACGGGTCCACATTGAACTCCAAATGGCGTCAATGTCACGTGAACTCCAGATTGAGTTGGATGTGATATCAAGTGTTATAATGAAGTAAATTAATATTTGATTGTTTTGTATGAGCTATTTGATGCACTTGGATTGCATTTGTGTAGGCACAAGATCATGATTGGAAATCAATCCACACATGGGTAACCAGGCTGTATAGGGAAATGAATTCCATAAATAGCACAAGTTTCCATGTGACGAGTCGAAAAGTGAGTGAGACATTTTCCCTGAGATGCATGTTGTTGTGATGGTAGGTCGTGGATTCGGTCAATCGTGAGGTTTTGACTGAGGAGTGCACAATACTTTGTGTCAAACTTATTCCTTAGTGGTCATTAGTCTCTCAACAACATAATGGTGGATTAAATTATCATGGTCTTAATTGTTGTATCCCATCCCCATTGCAGAAAAAGGTCTATATGAAGGGTATGTGTATGATCATGGCACCCTTGATAGAGCCTTGGTAAATTATATTTGAAGGGCATGAGTATGACCATGGAACTCTTGGTAGAACCTTGATAATATTAAATTAAAATATATAGTTTTTAAAATATAAATGAGAAAAATAATAAATAAATAAAACAATGTACATGCTAAGAATAAATAATAAATTAATTATGTGCATACCAAAACTAAATAATAATTAATTTAAAACAAGAATATGTGCATAACAAAGACAAGTAATTAATTAAAGAAAAGATAAAGTAAAACACATTATTTAATTAAGGAGAATAAAATAAGAAAATCAATGAAAGGAATATTAAAACTCAAGTGCAAACACACATATAGGAAAAGAAGATCCAAGTGAACGCACACATGTACATACAACAAAAACCTCAAAAACTCTATAAAAGAGAGGAAAGGAGATGAGTGAGGATCATCTTGGGATCTTTTTATCTTTTATCTTTTCCCCTCACATGATGATTGAAAATGGTTAAATGATTGTTGGAGAATTTGGTCATTGGAAGTGGTTAAGGTTGGAAGGATTGAAAGCGGAATGCTCCACTTCCAATTGTGTTGAAGATTGTAATATCCCGATTTTGACCCCATTATATTAAAAATTATATATGATGTAAATGTTGTATTAAATCATGGTGTGGATCTCAAGGCAAAGGCCCTACCATGGATTTAGTGTTTTATGTTTCGACAATTAAAATCGATGCTAATGGTATTCATGCTAGCTAGGAACAATATAATTTTGGACATCATGTAAATATGCAATTAATAAAAATACCCACAACTAGCTATGTCAATGCAACATTAAAGAGATGGGGGCATGATTTCAAAAGGAATAGGGGTGGGGGAATATTCAAACCTTTGAGCTAATAGGTAAAGCCAAATGTCAAAGGGAAAACCCATAAAGCTTTCAACTACCCATTTTGTCTATTGTGCCCAGTCATTTAGAAATTGGTTGAGGAAGTTAATGCATGGAAATAGGAAGAGTATGGGAGTCAAATTCGAATTTGGAAGCCACCCATTTTTGGAAAACGTGTTTTTGACTTCTTGGACAAGTAAATGTTTGGAAATACATGCCCATTCCATTATTGACCCATACGTTTTGCTCTCTCACGCAGTTGGAGATCCTGGGCATTTTTCCCTCACGTTTCCTGTATTTCCTCATCTTGCCATGGCTGTGAAAACCCATTTTTGGTGTTGCTGAGTGAATGTGCAACATAGATTCACGTTTATGGGATTTTAAGAGGCCATTTTTTCCTCCCTCATGCAGCTCGAGCTTGTTTTGTGTTTCCCTCATGTTTTTCTGCATTTTCCCTAATTTATCCAAGCTGGGAAACCCATTTTTTTGTGTTTTTCAATGAATAGGAAGAGGAGAACCACGATTTTGGGGTTTATAGCAGCCGTTTTTGCTCTTGTGAAGCCCAAGGACATTTTCTGAAATGATTTTCTCACTTGGGACATTTTTCCCCATTTACCATTTTCGTTTTTGGTCCCCAGGACATTTTTCGATAGACCTAGAACTTGTATTTGGCTGTGAAGTGCATCCTTGTGTTGGCTTTCCTAAGTAAGTCCAAGGAACCCATATGTTAGATGGTTTGAATGTGTGATCGTTAGATTAGCTGAGTTGGATTGGTTGAGTAAGTCCAAGGAACCATCTGTGAATTGCTTGATTGTGTTTTGATGTGAAGGTTGGCTTGGCTGAGTGAGTCCAAGGAACCCATATGTTATTGGCTTGTTTCCTTAGAATCCTGTGAAACCCAATTGTTTATTGGCTTGGATGGACAATCTGTGAAACCCAACTGTTTGTTGGATTGAATGCGAGTGTATGGTCTTGTTGTGTGTAAGTCTATTGTTCCCTAGTTCCTTGTGGAAATCATACCCAGCTCCGGGGTGGAAGTGGTGATGAGAGATTGATGAGAACACTAGCCTATGGTTGAGTGGAACGTTGCAGCGACATAGCTAGTTTCGGGCCAGCTTCTTTTCAAGATAATTATTTCTTGTGTAATTCATTTTTGCAATTGTATTTGTTTTACGAATTATGAACATGATGAATGCTTGAATGAAATGTATTTGCTTCTGCTTTATATTGCATTATGCATCTGCATATGTTCTTATGTTCAATGCATTTTTATTATTATGTTCATGGGGAAAGATTGTCAGTCTGATAGACAGCACCAGAGTGCAGTCGCATCCTCTCCATCATCGAGATGAGGAGAGGGGATATAACAGTGTGGTGTTAGAGAACTAGTTGCAGCATTGGGCCTCAATGGGCCAATATGAATAGTTGACGGAGGAAAAAAAAACCCTTTGTGGTCAAGAGGAAAAGAAGCAAACAAAAAAATTCCAAAATTTTTTCTACGTGTTGGAATATTGACTGTGTCAGCTGAGTTAGCCGAGTTGAGTCGACACATGTCGGATGAGTTAGCTAAGTCGAACAGATGAAGATCGCAGCGACCATGTCGACATGAAAGTATAAGTTGCGGTGACGAGAAAGAGAAAATTTCAATTTTTTTCCAAGTGTTGGAAATTTGCATGTCGGCTCAGTTTGTCAAGTTTCGCCGATACATATCAGTTGAACTGGTTGAGTTTCGTTGATGGTGTCAGCATGAAAGGATAAGTTGAGCCGACGAGAAGAGGAAGAAAGGAATTTTTTTTGAAAAATTTGCTAAGTGTTCGAAGTTGCAGTGTCGGATAAGTTTTCTAAGTTTCGCCGATACACGTCAGCTGAGTTGGTTTAGTTCTCGGGTGAACTTGATGAGTTTCATCGATACATCTCGACAAGGGTTTCCAAGATCACCTGTCAAAAGAAACTGGCATGTTTGCCAAGGAAGGAAGAAAGAAAAATTTTCCAAAATTTTTCTAAGTGTTGAAAATTTTCTATGTCGGATTGAAAGGCTGGGTTTCGCCGATGCGTGTCAGGCGAAAAAGGAGAGTTTTGCCATTGTGTGTTGGGCAAAAAATATGAGTTTCGCTGATAAAGAAAGAAAGAAGAAAAAATTTCAATAATTTTTCTAAGTATCAAAATTTTTCATATTGGCAAGAAAAGTTAAGTTTTGTTGATACGTCGGATGAACTCGGTGAGTTCTGTTGACACGTCGAAAACGTTTGGCGAGTTTTTTCGATCGAAAGAAAAGGATGAGTTTTGTCGGTGTGTCAGGAGAAAAAGTAGAGTTTTGCTGACACGTCAAGAGAAAAATCAGATTTTTGTCGATCGGATGAAAAGGGCAAGTTTTTTCGATACGTGTCGGGCAAACTCAACGAGTTTTTTTTACACATCAGAAGGAAAAGGTGAGTTTTGTCGATCGGAGGAAAAACATAAAATTCGTCGAAACAGAGAATTTCAACAGGTTTTTTAATGGGATTTACAGGTGCTAGAAAGATGAAAAATGGCAGTAGATTTATGCATAGATTGCACAAAAAATGAAATATTTACAAGCCCCCTTGACCCCCCGTCGTCCCCCTGAGATAGTCATTGTTGTGGAAGAAAAGTATATGTTTTGACAAGATGTCAATAGATGATTTTTCCAAATGCAGGTAAGAAATTTATTAATTCTTGAGAATGTTATGCAGCTAACAATGGTGTTCCTAAACACATTTTGCAGAGTCATAGTGCATATTGAAAAGTTGGTCTTGGTCTGACCAAGAAGATCAGCACCAAAAATATCAGCAACAAGAAGACCAGCGCCAAAAATATTAACAGCATGGATGATGCACAGGATCCCTGTGGACACGGGGAAGATGCTATGGGGGGGGGGAATCCAAGAGATCCACAAGAGAACATAAAGTCATGCCAATGTTGGATATGTGGAGGACTCCATTTACGTAGGATTTTTCCACATAGGGAAGGGTATGTAAGGCCATTTTACAATATACAACAAATTGAAACTGAAGCCAATGGGAAGAAGGAAGAAGAGGTTTACCCAGATGTTGTAACTACCATAAGAATCCCAAGGGTAGAGTTGCATAGAGGAAAATAAAAGGATGAGTTTGTAGTGGTACCATTTGGTCTCACCAATACACCAACTACATTCATGTGCCTCATGAATAGTCTTTTCAGAAAGTATATGGGCAGGTTTGTTCTTATTTTCCTCGGTGATATTCTTACTTATTCTAAGAATGAGGAAGAACATGTGGAACAATTGAGGTTAATTTTGAAATTACTCAGGGAGCATCAGCCGTATGCATAGTTGAGAAAATATGACTTCTATAGGGATAGAATTCATTATTTGGGTCACATTATCTCAAATAAATGAATATTTGTAGGCCCTATAAGGATTGAGGCCATTATGAGTTGGCCTGCTCCAAGAAAGGTGACCAATGTAAGATATTTTATGGGACTTGCAGGATATTGTAGGAGGTTCATTGAAAGGTACTATGTAGGTAAAGTTGAGTATATGTATGGGTTGAGGAGGCTTGCATGTGCACTTGTAGATCTAGGAAGAGATGACACTCATGTGTGTGTACAATCATATCATAACTTCTTGAAGACTACGGGTAGAATGAATTGAACAGAGAAGTATGGTTGTACCCAATGAGACCAAGGAATAAATATTCCATGTGCTATGAGAAGGATATCATGACTTAAATCTAACCTCTGAACATAATAGATTTTAAATTTCAGATTTCAGATTTTTGTTGTTGATTGCTATTAATTGTTTGGCTGATCTAAATGGTGTCAAGATGACATGTTGTATGTGAATTTCCAGGTTTTGGGCATCATGTGTAAGTAAAAGGGATAAATGCTTCCACTTGCAAAAGCCAAACAATATGAGGATGGCCTCATGGTTGCAAAAATATGATTTTCTATAGGAAGCAGAATTGTGAATTCAGATTTTTATTTGACTATCAATGTTATTGATTGTTTGATATTTGGAAAATCATGTACGCATGAAATAGATTAAATCTATTATTGAAATTTTTATAATGACATCTCATGTGAACTACATGCTTGCATGTAACGCAGGTGAGATGATGAAAGTACACCCTTGGGGTACATAGCTTATCAGAAGGATGTGTTTGGGATACATAGCTTCTCAGAAGGATGTGTTTGGGATAGATGGCTCCTCTGGAAGGATGTACTTGGGTACATAGCTTCTCCCCCTGCTAGCTAGGCACTGGTATGCATCACTAGGAATTCCCAGGGTGTAATACATTTGGTTAGACTTCTTTCCACACCCAATCACACTGTAATGGGACTGTCACGAGAGTGGAGGCTCCGTGAAGAGAATAACGCCTAGGTATTATGGTGTCTAGAAGGGAAGCGCCTAAGCATTGGTGAGAACTGGAGGAGGTGTTAGGCCCTTGAGAAGAGCTACCATTGAGCACCCAGAGAGGTGTTAGGATATGAAGCGAGGTTACCAGATCTCAGTTGAGAGATTCTACACATATAAGTATTTGATTACTTGGAAAATCATGGTTGATTTTTTGTAATTACACATGTGCATAACGATTCAGCTATGATTTTGAAAATATTATTAAGGAATGAATCCTATAAGAATGAATCTGACATGTGAATTAGCTCATTATGGTGTCTAGAAAGGATGTGCCTGAGCATTGGTAAGCACTTGGAGGAGGTGCTAGGCCCTTAAGCCAGAGCTTCCATTGAGCACCAAAAGATGTGTTAGTCTCTGGATAAAATATGCATTTGAGCACCCAAAGAGGTGTCAGGATCTAAAGCGGGGCTGACCAAGATCTCGGTTGAGAGATGCTATACAGATAAGTATTAGGTTTACTTATAAATATTTTGTTGTCATTGATTTTCTGTAAATACACATGAGCATATGATGCATCCATGGTTTTGAAAATATTGTTATATATTGCATCCTATAAGAATGAATATGAAATGCGACTTAAGTCATTGTGGTGTCTAGAAAGGAAGCATTTGATCTTGGTGAGAACCTAGAGGAGGTGTTAGGCTCTAGAATGGAGCTGCCAGATCTCGGTTGAGAGATATTATCATAGGTGATCCAAGGCTTGCAAAAACTTGCCTGCCTTTTTAATGCACACCCTAGGGAGCACCAGAAGGGTGGGTATGCTCGAAGGACTGTATAGCAGAGAAGAGGTACCATCTTTATGTGGGGTGGGGTAGGTTTTATGGGTACCATGGTTGTATAAAGCCAATTCAGACACCTGTGGAGCAAAAATAAGATACTTATGCAGATAATTATTTGGTTCATTTAGCAACTTCTTGTTGATTTTAGGTTGATATACATCTGCATGTGATTCATCTATGATTTTGAAAAAAAATCTTGTGAATACTAACATGAGAATTGACTCATTGCTTGGGGGCTTGAGCATAGGTATTTTTGGTTTTCAAAGACATTGGAAATGTTCCAAGTTGAGGAGGAGGATTCTCCAAGACCCAGAAAAATATCCCGTGGTGTGTACTCATGCATGCAATCAAGGACTTGGAGGAGTTCCTATGCAATACAACCACGCAGTGGAACTAAGGAGGAGTTCCAGATTGTTCCATTGGACAGGTAAAGATGCATAGGAAGAACTACGATACTGAAGAGGCTACATGGGAGCTGGAGGATGCCATGTGATTAGCACATCTATTTTTGTTTAATTTTGCATAGCACTGAGGTAGTTCCAGTGTAGCATTTTTGTTCAGTTTTGATGAGCACTGAGGACAGTGTTGTTGTAAGGGGGAGGGAAATGCAATATCCCGATTTTGACCCCATTATATTAAAAATTGTATATGATGTAAATGTCGTATTAAATCATGTTGTGGAGCTCAAGGAAAAGGCCCTGCCATGAATTTAGTGTTTTATGTTTCAGCAATTAAAATTGATGCCGATGGTATTCGTGCTAGCCATGCACAATATAGTTTTGGACANGGGGGGCGGGGGGTTATTCAAACCCTTGAGCCAATAGGGTAAAGCCAAATGTCAAAGGAAAACCCATAAAGTTGTCAACTACCCATTTTGTCTATTGCACCCATTCATTTAGAAATTAGTTGAGGAAGTTAATGAATGGGGATGGGATGAGTATGGGAGTCAAATTCGAATTTGGGAAGCCACCCATTTTTGGAAAATGTGTTTTTGACTTCTTGGGAAAGTAAATGCTTGGAAATGCATGCCCATCCCATTATTGACCCATATGTTTTTTTCTCTCACGAATTTGGAGGTTCTGGCCTTTTTTTCCCTCACATTTCCTGCATTTTCTCATCTTTCCATGGTTGGGAAAACCCATTTTTGGTGTTGCTGAGTGAATGTGCAATAGAGATTTACATTTTGGGGATTTTAAGAGGTCGTTTTTTCCTCCCTCATGCAACTGGATCTTGTTGTGCATTTCCCTCATGTTTTTCTTCATTTTCCCTAATTTATCCAAGCTGGGAAACCTGTTTTTTGTGTTGTTCAATGAATGGGTAGAGAGGAACCACGATTTCGGAGTTTATAATGATCAATTTTGCTCCTGTGAAGCCCAAGGATGTTTTCTTAAATTATTTTCTCACTTGGGTCATTTTTCCCCATTTACCATTTTCATTTTTGGTCCCTGTGACATTTTTCTACAAACCCAGAACTTGTATTTGGTTTTGAAGTGCATCCTTGTGTTGGCTTGGATGAGTAAGTCCAAGGAACCCATCTGTTAGATGGTTTGACTGTGTGATCATTGGCTTGGCTAAGTTAGCTTGGCTAAGTAAGTCCAAGGAACCCATCTGTGAATTGGTTGACTGTGTTTTGATGTGAAGGTTGGCTTGGCTAAGTAAGTCCAAGGAACCCATATGTTGTTGGCTTGCTTCCTTAGTAGCCTATGAAACCCAATTGTTTATTAGCTTGGTTGGACAGTCTGTGAAACCCAAGTGTGTGTTGGATTGACTATGTGTAAGTATGTTGTTCCATAGTTAATTGTGGAACTCATGCCCATCTTGGGGGTGGAAGTGGTGCTGATAGATTTATTAGCACACTAGCCTATGGTTGGGTGGAACATTGCAGTGACATAGCTATTTGTGGGCCAACTTATTTTCAAGATAAGTATTTCTTGTGTAATTGATTTCTGCAACTGTCTCTGTTTTACAAATTATGAACATGATGAATGCTTGAATGAAATTTATTTTATTCCGCTGTATATTGCATTATCCATCTTTGTATGTTGTTATGTTCAATGCATTTTTATTATTATGTTCATGGGGCTATATTGTTGGTTTGATGGACCACACCGGAGTGCATTTCCGTCCTCTCCATCATCGAGATGAGGGGAGGGGACGTGAAAAAGATTATGTAACTTCAAAATATATTATTATTGTATTTTTTTTGTACTTCCTTTGGAAGATATACATATTGTATTTTATCATGCAAATACCCCTAAAGAACGAATGTAAACCCTACTTGTAAAGTCGGCTCAGAAGAATCCATAAGATAAATTAAATAAGTATTATTTGATGTCCCCTAAGTGAAGTCGATCTAGGAAGTTAAATAAGTTGGCCCCATAAGGAAAAGTCACTTGAGAGACAAGTATAAATAGGGGAGGCACACTTTTCATTTAGACACACACTCACTCAAGCAAGTTTGCTAGAGAGAGAGAAGAACAAGTTCGCTAGAGGAGAACAGTAGTTGCATTGAAGACATCTTATATTTGGGGTTTCTTATCTTATTTATTTTGGTATATGTGTGTGGAACAACTTTAACTCTTCATTTTCCTAGATTAGCATTGTATTTTTTTATAAGTTTATACTGAAGTTGTTGTTTTTTCTTCTCTTTAAGGGTTTCCCAGAGGGGAAAATTTTGTCTCTTTTGTATGATGTGCGTGTATGTCTTTAATTGAACCTATTGATTATTATTATGGTATAGTAGATATTGTTTAAATATATAACATAACTACTATTCAAGTGAAAATTCTAACATGGTATCAGATCCATACTAAAATAGACCATTTTGCAGCAATTTGATGAAAACTGAAATCTAGGGATTCCTATTCTAGGCACACTACAAAGAAAATCCCTTATTGAGGAGGCTTTTTGTGTTACAATATTGGTAAAAAAAAATTTAAAAAAATCGGGTACAACCTCGTTCAATCGTAGTGGATGTTTTAATGGAGGTCATAACAGATCAATTTTATAACTAAAAAAACTCGGCGGATAGATTTTTTTTCTATCGGTGCATTTTATTCAAAATAGGTGAAACGATGTGTTTCATAACAAAACACACCGAGGTTGTAAAATGTAAAGTATTTTCATGGATTCATTCAAACATAAAGAAAATTGGAAATAACATAATTTCAATGCATATCGATTATATGCACTAGTGCTTTATTACATAACAAACACACAGATATGATATGTCACATCATACACACCATACCAAAAAAAAATTTACCTCCACGATCGATTGATATGAATGCATTGGTTCTTAGAAACCAATGATGTGCAACTGTGTGTATAAACTAATGATATGCACCGATGCATACAAACCAATGATATGCATTGGTGTAAAAAAAAAAATGAAAATGCACCGGTGACTCCGTCTGGCAAGTGAGAATCTTTATTTTAAAATTCAATTGTGCATTTAATTTACATAACCACACCCATGTATATAAATTGTGAAGACGCATCAGTGCACTGAATTAGGGTAGACACACTGATGCACCTAATTATGGTAGAAGTATCATTGCTCCATCGGTTACCAAAAGCACCACATATGATTCTTCAAATAGTGGTTATTGGCATTGCTTCCAAATATATCAATTTTAATTATTGTGTTGTGAGTTTTATTAGTGTTCCGGGAAGATGCACCAAAGTGACATTAATTATCAAAAGCACTACATATGATTATTTGAACAACGACTACTGATATTGTAGTGAAATCTATATGGGTGTGTGCAAGCTGATGATGGTCTCTTTTGACACATTAGATGCAATAGAAAACTGAAAAATCAGGCATCCCTTAGCTTACTTGGATTTTTTATATACTTACACAAAATATCTTACTTTAAGTAAAAAACATGAAATGTAAAAAATTGAATCATGTTTCCGAATATATAAGTTTTATGTATTGAATTTTTTTATAAATATGTCAAATTTCATTTTTTATAACAACCCCTTTTTATTTTTCAAGCAAATGATAAGGTATGTGTTTTTGTGGGTGCATCCTTTGAGGGCCTAAATGATGATTTCACACTACAAAAATTGGTAGGAATGTAGAGAACATATATAACTAGTGCAACACTATTTTTCAAAAATAAAATTAGTAATTTTTATTTTTTTATAATTATCTAAGTGATCATTCCTTGAAAATGATACAATTTTTATGGGTGCAGCCTTAGAAGGTAATAATGCAATAATTGTGAAATGGTTTTTCTATATAATATAGAGGTCAATGTCTTCTAGTGCACCATACAAATTTTTTAAACGATGAAGAATTGAGAAATTTATGGAAAAAAAATTGACTGTGTGTTTTTTGAATTAAGGAGATAGGACATTATAGAAATTGAAAAAAATATGAAAGCATTATATTTTTAAATAAAAATTATATATTTAGAATCTGCAGAAAAAATGCTATATATGTTTAATATTTTTTCAAAATTAATTGTGTGTAGCATACTGTAACAAATGGGTAAACACAAGCTTCTTTAGAAACTAGAAGAAATACCCAATTAAATATAGGTTTATCATTTACCATGGCATAGGTTTGGTATTACCGAAGCAAAGTCCAAACCATACACATAGGACTATTGGTGACATTCAAGCAACTGAATTGGCATGTCTTAGGCACTACAAAAAGAGAGCGTGTTATGTTTAAATTCAAATTACATCTCTCGCCCTTGTACAATTGATAAAAGTGTGTGCATTATACAACTGGAAAATGTGTGCACATTATACAACTAGAAAATGTGTGTGTGTTATATAACTCCATAACGTGTGTGTGTTATATAACTACAGAACGAGTGTGTGTTATGTAATTTTTTAACTCTTTTGCATTATTCAATACATCAAATGTACGGTTAATATTTGAGAGGGGGTGTGGAAGGATCAAGGGCATATGGGATGTTGAAAACTCAAGTGGGGATGGTTAATAATTGAGAGGGGGTGGGGATGGTTAATAGTTGAGAGGGGGTGGGGATGGGTCAAGGGCCTAGGAGGATATTGTAAGTTCAAGTGGGGATAGTTAATAGTTGAGAGGGGGTGGGGAAGGGTCAAAGTCCTAGGAGGATATTGTAAGTTCAAGTGGGGACAGTTAATAGTTGAGAGGGGGTGGGGAAGGGTCAAGGGCCTAAGAGGATGTTGTAATTTCCTATAGGGATGGTTAATAGTTGAGAGGGAGTGGGAAAGGGTTAAGTTGTAATTTAAAGTGGGGAGAGATGAAGGGAATGAGAACATGATGGGTTAGAGGGGTGAATGGGAGTGGGGCTTGAGAGCACTATTAGAAGGATAAGAGTTGTTGAATACATATAGGGTTATAAGTAGTATGCGAGACTTAAGAGACAAGGGGAATAATGTGGAGGGGAGGAAGTGGATGATGGTTTAATGAGAGAGAGGATCGGTGAATGGAAATGTGGATATGGAGGATTAGAGGAGAAATAGGGTGTGTTAGAGGAGGGATGCAGGAGGACGAGTACGAGTGGGAAGAGACATAACTGAAGGTAGGGAAAGGAAGCAATCTAGAGAGAGATGTGAAGAAAGTGGGAGAGAGAGGGGCATATTGTGGGAGAAAGAGTGAGAGATCAATGGATGGAGGTAAGGAGGTATGTGTGTGTGTGTGTGTGAGAGAGAGAGAGGATGGATCTAAGGGGATGAGAGAGAGGGAGGGGGAAAGGGACATAGAGAGAGATGTGGAGAAAGTGGGAGAGAGATGGGGATATTGTGGGAGAAAGAGTGAGAGATCATTGGATGGAGGTAAGGAGGGATGTGTGTTTGTGTGTGTGTGTGTGAGAGAGAGAGAGAGGGAGGGTGGTAAGGTACATAGAGTGAGGGAAGGAGAAATAAAATGGGGAGGGACTTGGAAGGGAAGGAACATAGAGTGAGGGAGGATCCATTAAATAGGGAGGAACTTGGATATAGGAGTGAGAGATAGATGGGGATAGAACAAGAGAAATGGATAGGAAGAGAGGGAAATAAGAAATGGGTTGGAGACATGTAGGGAGTAGTGGTGATGGATAGAGATAGAGAGAGTATGAGAGGAGGGTAGGGGACATAAAGTGAGGGAGTGAGAGAGAGATGGTGATAGGTTCAAGGAAAGATAACATAAGGGAGGGATAAAAAGTGTGTGAGAGAAAGAGAGGAGGAGGAGGAGGAGAGATAGAAAGAGAGAGAGGGAAAGAGGGAGGGAGAGAAAAATAAGGGTGAGGGATGGAGGGGGGAAGGTG
>LPNX010435728.1:483933-572582 GCA_001517045.1 Pseudotsuga menziesii | reverse complement strand
GGGGGGGGGGGGGGAGAATACACACACACACAGATGGTTTCAAAGACAGGGGGTGAAGGGGTGAACGAAGGAGAGAGAAGGAGGTTGTGAGAGAGAGACGCATGGATATTGAGAGAGGGTGAGAGATAGAGAAAGATGAGGTGGGAGAGGGAGGGAGGTAGAGGGTGTTAGCACCGGGATTGAGCCTGAAGGATGAAGGAAGGCCTGCTCCTGGGTAACTATAGAACCACTTTAGACTGTGCTTCCGGCCTTGTGCAGTCAGAGAGGGATCTCTCACCTATCTTCATATTTACTCTGTGTAAGATATTCAATCAAGGGTGGTCAGGAGGCCAGACTCCTGAAATGGGACAAAGTATATTAATGTGAGATACAGGTGGTATTATCAAGGCAAGGGACCAATGGCAATGGAGTCAAAAACCTGAGTAGGGAACATTTGCAGGAGGAAAAGAATGGCATGGAGTTGCAAACAGAGGCAAGATAGCCATCGATCTCGTAATCAGGAGATATTTAGCGAGTGGTTAGGGGACGAGAGAGAACAACCCATCACGCGGAGCACCAGCAAGATGAATTCCATGTGACTTTAGAAGAAAAAATGATAAATGTCTGAAACAATAGGCGAAGCATAGCATGTATGAATTCCAAAATGTTATACACTAAGTTACAGACATGAAATAAATAAACAAACTGGAATGAATAAAGGATGTACATTTCATGTAAAGAAAATACATATTGAAAGAAGAAATGACACATGAATCTCCATCTTACGAAACAACTCTTCCTCTGCAATTTTATTCATAACACAAGCACCAGATCTTATTTTACAACAGAGAGCCTCAACCCTTGAAGGTTTCCCAACCCTCCAGCTAACTCTTTTTCCCCCTATCAGGAGTGCATTTATAATACTTTAGTGCTGAGATTATTCTCCAAAACAAACCTAAGAAACTGTTTCCAATCACAATCATGCGTTAACAGTATAGAGAGTGGAACTATTGCCATGTTTTACAGATATAAACAAACATTATGGAGCAAGTGGTTGCACTCAGCTCGAGTGACAGCTTGACGTGCTCTACTATTATTATGGATTATGAGTATGACGCCTCCTTCTCTGTCCGAAGCATGTGTTTCTGTCGTGTTCAAATGTGTCTTTCTATGTGGGCACACATCGGCAGGGCAGTTTGTAACTTTCCCCTGCACAACTTCATCCACCACCTCATTCTTCTCTGGGTAAAACTGTTGGACGTGGGGTCAAAAAGAAGGGAAGCATTGCTTTTGGCTGAGGCAAGCCTTTTTGGTGGCTTATTATTCTTGTATTCCAAACCCTCAGCGAGGTAGTATCTCCCACAAGAAATAAGATGTATCATATCTACACCAGCACCATCACCCTCGGTAAGTGGACTTCACAAACAAGGCTATGTGGGATTTAGACCCCTGATTCTCTCATACCAACAAATGCATATACAGGGAATAGTCTAATACTATCTCCTTCTATGGAGGCTTCGAGGGCAGCGATGGTATCATGGGTTCTTCGAAAAACACTTACAGGGAGTAAGTGTCCTGGCACCATGTCGTCGGGGGTGAAGGTGTCTGAAGGAGGGTGTATCTCTCAAAATTATTCATGTCTGGGCCCTGATGGCTGGTGTCATCCTTGGCCTACAATTCCAAGGTGGCGAGTGAGTGTTGAAATTTTCTCACCAACCATCAGCACCTCCAAACGGACAAGCTTTTCGAACTAGATCACCATCGCCAAACTCTTTGGGCTTCTGTAGATTCATGAAGAAGCAGAAACTTAGGTTCTGGAGATATGTTATCTCATCCCCAATGTTTCAAAGGCAATATATATAAGGCTTCGATATTGACCCTCGCAATGACTGGTCAACATTCCCGCACATTCTGTCATTGAGTGTTTTTTTGTATCAGCATGTGTGAGGGCATGAGTAGAGTGATCCTTTACCTACTGGGGATCTAGTCCTGTCGTTTCATCGACCGTGGCACCTTACCATCTATTGTGGGAAGTATTTTTGGACACCACCTTGTACAATTGATCCATGCCACAAAGCTCATGAAGTAGACGCTCACATGCTTCCTCCTTCTATGATGTAGGAAACATAATGGTTTTCTCCTTTGTGCTAGCCTCACCCCATGTGAGTGGCAGGTTCACCGGTTACCTTCCTTACTTCTGCAGGCCAACTCACACAAAAGCCACATGTCTTTGCGTAATGTGACTCTACCACAGGAATGATTTCACCTGTACACATGCTACAAATGGTGTCCAAGAATCGACCAATCTATTGGGGGGAAGATTACATGTATGGGCGTCTCTTCCCTTCTCATCTCCGCACTGGAAGTGATACCTGTAGCATGGAGGCCTCCTTAGCCCTCTGATTTTGGGGGGGGGGGACCTTCACATCCATCGTCCACATTTATTTACCTCAGCTGCCAACTTCACCTTTCTTGATTCAACGGGCATCTTTGGCTCATGACATGTTGTTACCCATCTATCAGGATCGACCCCTTCATGCAACCATCGATCTGAGTGGGTCCTACCACCTCTTTGGAAACTGGGATCATGACACTATCCATGCTGGTTTGGAATGCGAAAATAACCTTAACCATAGATCCATTCCCTTCTTTGTCGTGACCATCGATGTTCGCGACCGATACCACTTTTCACGATTTGAAATCACAACTTTATATGCACAAGTATGATTTGCAAAATCGGTTGGGACTGCAGATCTGCTTTTAATTTCATCTCTGCCATCAAAATTTTTTGGCTTTTAACCATTTCATGATTTTGAAAATCTCCTTCCATCGAGCATGTTTGCTCAGCAAAACTGTTTCGGGCCGTTCATCGAGCTTTGTCTGGATCTCATCCTTCCATATGTTTTCCCACTTTAATGAACTCAGCTAAATCCAAACTTTGATCGTTCTCATGTGTCTTGGGCAAAAACTTACGATCTATCATTTCTCTTCTTCCTTGTGATCCTGGATCATTGGGATATGACGCCTGTCTCTATCGTCCCTACTGTCATGATATTTTACGTCCAAGAGAGTCTATCATCATAGATTGATCTCTCTTCATCGTCTAATGATTCTAAATGTGGACCATGCACCTCTTATAACCTAAAGGGTGTTCACATAATGTTTTAAAGGAAAGGAACCCTCCTTGAACTCTCTTGAGCTTCAAAATCAATTGTTTCAAATGGAGTGTTAACAGCTGGCTCCATGAGGGATGCTATCCTCCCAGTGAGGTTGAAAAGAACCCCCATAGACTAAGTTCCAAACCCATTGGGATGTCTCCAATATTTCTTTGAAATATTCATTCTACTCTAAGCTACTGTTTCAACGAATTCATGCCACTCCCGCAAACGATGTTCTTGACTGCAAAACCTGTGCTTGCAATTGAAAATGAAAACAAACTAAAATAGCAATGAAGGAAACACTCGATGATTTCCAATCTTATTTTTTCCTACCTACCCTACCTAATTTAGTGCACAAGTCAGATTAAGTGAAATCAGACTTCTAATGAAGCCAATCAAGCAACTTGTGTAATAGTTTTGTTCTTTTTTTGTGCTTGATGGACAGAAATGAAATAGATTATGGGAGAGGGTAATGACAAATAGACTACTCTCTAAAGCAGTAATGTGACCAGTCATCATCCTTACCTAGCCCTTCCATGCACCCTTATATGGGGTCATGGAAAATAGGGCAACCACCAATGTACTCTATTTTCTGCTCGAGGGAAAGTCATCTGAAACTCCCTTCTTCTAGTGATTTGTTAGGCTGATACCCAGAATATTGTAGAAGAGGACCCATGAAATATTTCTTCAATGAAACATCCCATTTTTCATTTGAAATTTCTACAATGAGCGCTGGATGTGCCTCAAGAGGGAGGTCCTCCGCTTCTCCAATGGAACCGAGTAGGCATATTCCTCTCGTGTGAGGTGGTACTCCTGAAAGAAAAACATTTGAAAATGTATTTATTTGAGGGATGTTGCATCCTTCTCAGTGGCTCGACACCTCATCACAAATTCCCAACGTATCAGTAGTTGGAGAGGGATTGCATGGCAGTTTCTTTTTATCATCTCCTCTTACATACAGGTTTCTGGACTGCACCATCTCCTCTTCTTTCTGCTTTTGCTTAAGGGCTCTAATATTCATGTGTCGTATTAATTCAAAATAGGAATAACACAAGGGCAGGTTATCACCTTTAGTGCCCTTATCACCCTTTTCTTCTTTAACCTCCCGACTTCACATAGCATCTTGGTCCTCTCCATCAGCAGGTCCTGGTTCAATGGCTAGCTTCTCAGGTACATCCCGCAGGTATTCTTCCTCATATTCATCATACACAGGTGCACTGAATTCCTTCTTAAAATCATCTTGTATGGACCCGAGGCGGTGCAGGTCGTAATCTTCAGAGAACAGGCATGCAGGACCATATGTTCCTATATTGGGCCAGTCATCTTTCTGTATACTGGGAGAGGGGTTTAGCAGGACCAGGACTCTCCCATTCTACTTGTAGGGCCCAACCAATTTTTGATGTATCTTTTATTTCACCACCACTACCCTGGCTTGATATGATTTTTGACATCTTAAGGTTTTCCTCAACCTCCAAACAATCAGTAAACATATGCTGCAGAGTGGTTGATTTTCTTTCCAAAAGAAGCAGGGAGAGCTCAGGAGGAAAGGTGGCTGCATAATAGATTTTAGCATCATTCTCAAGAGGTTGGACCTCCTTAGGCATGTTATAATAAAATCTTGTGAATCTTCTGTTAAAACTAGATAAGGCCTCACCCTCATGTCTCTTCAGGGAATAAAATTTTGAAAGTATTTGATCCAGTGGCCTTCTCCTACCCCAAAAATTTAAGAAGGTGCAAGAAAACTCTTCCCAAGTATTGATGGACTTAGGCTACAAGTTATTGAACCATTATTTAGCATCTCCTTGCAAGGACTGGGAGAAATCCCTCATGTGGACATCATCATGTTCTATCTCAAAAAGTTCAGATAAATGTTCAAAGGTTTGTAAATGTTTCTCAGTGGTGAAGCCTTTGGGTTCTCTATCAAATTTGGGGAGGTACTTGTAATGTTTCACAGGAAAATCATGGAGGATGGGAGGCAGTTGTAGCATCTTGTACTGACTTAGAGAAATGGGAGAGACCAAGTTAGGCACAATAGTTACACTATTGTCCGAGGTTTCATGAATTTCATAGGGGCGACCTTTGATGTCATGGGCCTCTAGAGAAAAATATAGGTCGAAACCAGATGTACAAGATGACACAATGCTCTCAATTCGTAAAGAAGGATAAGCAGGAATATTTTCATAGCTCTGTTCAAAATGAAATGAACCATAGAAGGCTATTTTGATAAATCTAGGGAGGGATAAGAACAAACCTACAAGATAAGACAAGGCTTCTAGGAAGAAACATAGACTTGAGCATCTTAATCTTTCACCATGCATTCTCGAGCCTTACAAGGGGTTCATTTTTTTGGACAGAGCCTACCCGTATTTTTTTTACCATTCGATTTCTGGGTCGTACCACCAACGAAGTCACTGAATTCTAAACCCTTCAAGAGTGGAGTCGCCAGGTGAAAAGTGCTCAACCTTCTTGATGTCTAATCATTGTTCACCATCAACAACCAGATCTAAAACCATGTCATTTTTCCCAGGGATTATTTTCAACCTTGTTCCTCAGCAACGGTGCCAATTTGTTAGCACCAGGATTCAGCTCGAAGGCTGAAGGAAGGCCTGCTCTTGGGTAATAGCAGAACCACTTTAGACTGTGCCTCTAGCCTTGTGCAGTCAGAGAGCAATCTCTCACCTGTCTTTAGATTTAATCTATGTAAGATATTTGATCTAGGGTGGTCAGGAAGCCAGACTCCTGAAATGGGACAAAGTATATTAATGTGAGATGCAGGTGGGATTATCGAGGCAAGGGACCATTGGAAATGGAGTCTAAAACCCAAGTAGGGAAAATTTGCAGGAGGAAAAGAATGGCATGGAGTTGCAAACAGAGGCAAGATAGTCATCGATCTTGCAATCAAGAGATATTTAGCGGGTGGTTAGGGGACGAGAGAGAACAACCCATCATGCAAAGCACCAGCAAGATGAATTCCACGCGAATTTAGAAGAAAACTTGATAAATGTCTGAAATAATAGGTGAAGCATAGCATGTATGAATTCCAAACTATTATACACTCAGTTACAGACATGAAAGAAATAAATGAACTGGAATGAAGACAAGATGTACATTTTACGTAAAGAAAATACATATTGAAAGAAGCAACGACACATGAATCTCTGTCTTAAGAAACAACTCTTCCTCTGCAATTTTATTCATAACACGGGCACTAGATCTTATTTTACAATAGAGAGCCGCAACCCTTGAAGTTTTCCCAACCCTTCAGCTAACTCTTTTTCCCCCTATCAGGAGTGCATTTATAATACTTCAGTGCTGAGATTATTCTCTGAAACAAACCTAAGAAATTGTTTCTCGTCACAATCATGCATTAACAGTATAGAAAGTGGAACTATTACAACGTTTTACAAATATAAACAAACATTATGGATCAAGTGGGTGCACTCGGCCCGAGTGACAGCTTGACGTGCTCAGCTGTTATTATGGATTATGAGTATGATGTCTCCTTCTCTATCTGAAGCATGTGTTTCCACCCTATTCAAATGCATCTTTCTACGTGTGTGCACATTGGCAGGGCATTTTGTAACTTTCCCCTACTCAACTTCATCCGCCACCTCTTTCTTCTCCGGGTAACACTGTTAGACATGGGGTCGAAAAGAAGGGCAGCATTGCTTCTAGCTGAGGCAAGCCTTTTCGGTGGCTTGTTATTCTTTCACTCCTCACCGTCAGCGAGGTGAGATCTCCCACATGCAATAAGATGTATCATATCTACACCAGCCCCATCACCCTCGGTAAGTGGACTTCACAAATAGGGTTGTGCAGGCTTTAGAACCCTGATTCTCTCATCCCAACAAATGCCTATATAGGGAGCAGTATAAGACTATCTCCTTCTATGGAGGCTTTGGGGGCAGTGATGGTATCAGGGGAGTAAGTGTCCCGACACTACATCATCGGGCATGAAGGTGTCTGAAGGTGGGTGTATCTCTCAAAATTCTCATGTATGGGCACCGATGGTTGGTTTCATCCTTGGCCTGCAATACCAAGGTGGCGGGTGAGTGTGGAAATTTTCTCACCAACCATCAGCACCTCCAGACGGACAAGATTTTCGAACCAGATCGCCATCACCAAAATATTTGGGCTTCTGTAGATTCATGAAGAAGCAGAAACTTAGGTTTTGAAGATATGTTAGCTAATCCCCAATGTTTCGAAGGCAGTATATATAAGGCTTCAAGACTAACCCTCGCAATGACTGGTCAACATTCCCGCACATTCTTTCATTGAGTGTTTTTTGGTATCAACATGTGTGAGGGAGCAAGCAGAGTGATCCTTTACCTACTGGTGATCTAGTCCTATCATTTCATTAGCAGTGGCACCTTACCATCTGTTGTGGGAAGTATTTTTGGATGCCACCTCATACAGTTGATCCATGCCTCAAAGCTCATGAAGTAGACGCTCCCATGCTTCCTCATTCTGTGATGTAGGAAACAGAATAGTTTTCTCCTTTGTGTTGGCCTCACCCCATGTGAGTGGCAGATTCATCGGTTACCTTCCTTACTTCTGCAAGCCAACTCACACAAAAGCTACCTGTCTTTGCATAATGTGAGTCTTCCACAAGGATGATTTCACCAGTATGCATGCTACAAATGGTGTCCAAGAATTGGCCAATATACCGGGAGGCATATTACATGTATGGGCATCTCTTCCCTTGTCATCTCTGCATTGGATGTGATACCTGTAGCATGGAGGCCTCCTTAGCCCTCCAATTTAGGGGGGGAACCTTTCACATCCACTGTTCATGTTTATTTACCTCGTCCGCCAACTTGACCTTTATTGATGCAACAAGCATATTTGGATAATGACGTGTTCTTACCCATCTATCGAGATCAACTCGTTCATGCAACCGTCGATCCGAGTGGGTCTTACCACCTCTTTGTGAACCGGGATCATGACACTATCTGTGCTGGTTCAGATTGCGAAAAGAACCTTGACCATAGATCCATTCCCTTCTTTGTCGTGACCATCGATGTTCGCAGCTGGTACCACTTTTCATAATTTGAAATCGCAACTTTATCTGCACAAGTCTGATTTGCGAAATCATTTGGGACCGTAGATATGATTCTGATTTCATCTCTATCGTCAAACTTTTCTGGCTTTTAACCATTTGATGATTTGGAAAATCTCCTTCCATTGAGCTTGTTTGATCAGTAAAACTGTTTCGGGCCATTGATCGGGCTTTGTCTTGATCTTGGACTTCCATATGTTCGCCTGCTTTAACGAACTCAGCTAATGCCAAACTTTGACTGTTCTCATGCGTCTTGGGCCAAAAAATATGATCTATCATTGCTCTTCTTCCTTGTGATCCCGGATCACTAGGTTATTATGCCTATCTCTATCGTCCCTGCTGCTGTGAGATTTTACCTCTGGGAGAGTCTATCACCATAGATTGATCTCTCTTCATTGTCTGATGGTTCTAAAATGTGGACCATGCACCTTTGATAACCTAAATGGTGTTCACATAATGTTTTAAAGGAATGGAACCCTCCCCGAACTCTGTCGAGCTTCTAAATCGACTGTTTCAAACGAAGTGTTAACAGAGGGTTTGAGGGAGATATTAGGATAAATTGAGGAAAAGATATAGGAAGGAAGGGATACAAGTTATGAGAGAGAGAGAGAGGGTAGGGGAGAGGGATAGAGAAGGAGGAGAGAATTAATGAGAGAGTGGGAGTGAGGGAGGGGCATACACAAACATAAATATATATAGAGAGAGGGAAGTTGTGAGAGAGGGGGGGACACACACACACACTCAGAGAGAGAAAGAGATTATGTGGAAGAGAGAAGGGGAGGGATGAAAGGGATCAATAGAGAGAGAGAGAGAGTGATGGGAGAGATAGTGAGGGAGACATGTAGGGAGTATTGGTGATGGATAAAGAGGTAAAATACAATAGGAGGGTAGGGACATAAAGTGAGGGAGTGATAGAGAGTGATGGAGATATGGTGATAGGTTGAGGGAAATATAACACGAGGGAGGGATAGAAGGTGAGAAGAGAGAGAGAGGAGGAGTAGGAGGAGAGAGAGAGAGAGAGGGAGGGAGGGAGGAGGATGGAGCGAGAAAGGCGGATATATATATGGGGTTTAGAATAATGAAGGGAACTAATGTGTGTGTGTGTGTGTCAGAGAGAGAGAGAGAGAGAGAGACTAGGAGGAGCGGTGAGCAATGGAGAAAGTGGGAGGTTATGTGTGTGTGTGTGTGTGTGTGTGTGTGAGAGAGAGAGAGAGAGAGAGAGAGAGGAAAGGTGGGATCTGTGGGGTGGGAGGGATGAAGAGGGAGTGAGGGAGAGAAAGTGAGTTAAATAGATGGGTAGGAAGGAAGGGAGAAAGGAATGGAGGGTTAAGGACTAATGGAATGGGGAAGAGAGTGATGGAGGAAGGGATAATGAGGGATGTAAAGAGAAGGTGGAGAGGGATAAAGTTCAAATTATGGAGGTAGGGGGAGGGAACAGAGAGAGAAGGGGGGGTGGGGGAGTGAGGGAGGGGTGAATATAGAATGAAGGAAAGAAACAATGAGGGAGGGATATAAGGTGTGTGTGTGAGAGAGAGAGAGGGGGGGGGAATAGGCACAAGGAGATAGATAGATAGATAGATAGAGAGAGAGAGAGAGAGAGAGAGAGAGAGAGAGAGAGAGAGAGAGAGAGATGTCAAAGACAGAGTGTGATGGGGTGAGCGATGGAGAGAGAGGGAGGTTGTGAGAGAGAGAATCGTGGAGAGGGAGGTGAGATATAGAGAAATATGAGGTGGGAGAGGGAGGGATGTAAAGGGTTTGAGGGATATATTAGGACATATTTATGAAAATAGATAGGGAGGAGGGGATACAAGTTGATAGAGAGAGAAACAGGAGGAAGGGATACATCCATATTCAAATTCCAAATATACCTATGATATGCCATGTGTGATTTTTTAAGGCATCCTTCCTATCCTTGGATTCCTATCATATTTTTTTAGGGTCTAAGGCCCTAGTTTCCTCCCTTGACCATGTCCATGATATTGATACACATACCTAGTGCTCAAAAAATGATAATAGCATCCATATCCCCATTAAGAGTCAAATGATTCCCTTTCAACATCATATGTGGTGGTTGGAGGCATCACTTTTGGCCCTAAATGATTAACAAACTGCTTTAAGGCCCAAGGAAAAAGTGTTTTCCCCCACCTTCATACTTGTACTTAGTGCTAAATATGTTCTACTATCAATATCATCCTCATTCCAAGGTAAATGATACCATGGAAGGCTATGTTGAGGTTGTTCAACACATCATTATTGGCTCTAGATGCCTAGAAGCATCATTAGAGAAATTTTGAGGTCTAAAATGGGCCTCCTAAGGAAAATCGTACCATTAAAATTCACTTTTTAAGAACTAATAGGATTCAATATGATGATTTCAACCATGGGGGTAATTAAATTTGTAAAAATAAATGGAAGGAAAAAGAAAAAGCTACGTTTTCTTATCGTATTTTTTACATATTTCCTTATCGGTTCACCCAAATTTTGAGTTTGGAGACATGTTGGATGCATAATTTAATTTTGAATCCAACCCATACCCACATTGCATACTTTTGAGGTACCCATGGCACCCAAAATGAATATTTGAATTAAAAAATGTATTTTAATATTAAAATACATTTTTTAATTGAAATTTCCATTTTTGGGTGTCGTGGGTACCTCATAAGTATACAGTGTGGGTGAAATGATATGGAGATATGTCAAAAATAGGATAAGAATTTTTTTTTCTTTTCTCCTCCAAAATTTAGATCTTTTATTTTATTATTTAAACCCTTATTTTATTATTTCCCTTATGAGGCCCATTCTAAACCTCAAAGCTCCCCTAATGATTCAAGGAGCTAAGATCTAGGTTTCCTCCCCTTATTATTTCTAACACCCCAAGAGAAATACATAGTACTTAGAAACCCCTAATTTTTCCCATGTGTCCATTCAAATTAAAAATAGCAACTTGAGAGGTCATCGATGGTGATTCAAGGTGTCATTCATGGACCTTGAGCCTAGAAGCTAGTTTACAACCTAAAATCAAAGCTTTCTCTACCAACCATGATTAACGCCCTATCCTCCATTCAAAATACTAAAAAAATACTAATCATGGCCATATCCCATGTTAATGCTTGAGGATACCCTTAAGATATCAAGTGTGTTGGTTTGAGGTGTTGTTCTTAGCCCTATATGTCTATAGGATTTCTTCAGGGCCTCAAGACTAGGTTTTCTCCCTCGACCATGACTATGGATTTGGTCCTAGCGCTAAAATAGTTCTAATTGTCTCCATAGTCTCACTCAAATACAAAATATCACATAGGGAGGTCTTATGTGCAGGTTCAATGCCTTGTTCATGGACCTCAAGCCTTAAAAAATACCTTTAGGGAATAAGTATTGAGTTTCCTCCCCCAACCATGGTCAAGGGACTTTGAATCATACTTAGTTGTTAAATCCTCGTAATGGTATCTATATTATGATATAAAGAAAAATTATTCCTAAGTCTTGATGTTGACTATGCTTTTTATTTCTTGCCATAGTCGTGCACCAAACCATTTTTTGTGGGTCTCTATAATGAGTGTGTGTTTCTTTTGTATATAATGTGTGCATGTTTTTTAAGACTATAAAAAAATGACCTATCCCTTTTTGACAGTAATTCTTATATTTGTGCAAGATACTAACAGGTAACAATGACCATATTTGAAGATGAACGCGAGCCCTCAACTTGAAAATTCACAATACACCATTTCTATCATTCATTTTCTTCTGTAGGTGCAGCATTGAGGACAATTTTCATGGTTGATCATTGTGGTGTTGGCTTATATGAACATAATTGCAGAAGAAAATCAGCAAGCTTGAAGAATACCTCATTGAAGATAACCAAAGGTAAGATCATCAACAATAATTTTCCTATGATTGAGGAGAACACAAGATAATTTTCATCACCAAGACCATTTCATGATTATGGTGAATATATGAAATTGTGGAAGAAAATTAGCATGTGGAACAATTTGTAATTGGAGAGAGAAAAATTCAATATTAAACTTTCATTTAATTGTAATTGAGGAGAACCAAAGACAAATTTTCCCATTCATCAATATTGTGATGGGAAATATACATAATTAAGGAGGTTAATAGAATCACTCTTAAAGAATCTATGATTCAAAAGCACTAAAGAATATCTTCATCATTTGTTCAAGCTTGTAATTGAGGAGCACCAAAAAAAATCTATATTGAATTGGTCATTTTGGTGATGGGTAATATACGTAATCGAGGAAGAAAATCAATAAGGAAGAAGAGACCTCAAGAAATCATTGAAGAAGAGAGAGAAACAAAAATAATTGACATGATGAATAGGAGGATTTATTTGGAAACTGATCCAATTCCAATTATAGAGGATACCATGGTTCATCTTATTAATCCATGACAAGAAAAAAGGAAGCCTCATTCACTAGCGGGGCCCTCAATTTCCACAACAGTTGGTGAAAAATAAATCCATGGAACTAATCAACAAGTAAAGTGTAGGCACTCATTAGGGGATGTTTCAATTCCCACATCAAGTCAAGGTAATAAGTCACCATATCAAGATGACACTCATGAAGAATCACAAAATGTTATGACCTCTTGTGGTTATACACGTGATGAAATTATAGAAGCATTGCATGTATATCCCATTGTTGAAGAGGAAAATTTTATCAGGACCATCGATTAGGATGTTTGAGTGCCACCATCCAACTACCAAGAAGAGAATGAAGGAAAACAAGCTACTACTGAAACATCAGAGAATCCTAGTGATGTGCTACATGGTACAATTCCAACCCCCTTACCTCCATTAGAAAGTACACGTTGAAGAACTTTGAAGCATATACATGTTGATGAAACTCTCCTCAATTCCCTTGAAGGTACACTATCTAAATGTAGTATTTCTTATCAAACTCAATAGATACTTAATAAATATTTTGATTCTAAAAGTGATGGAGATAAATATAGATTATTTCTATAATTGTTAAAATCTAGGGGTATGAATATTGTTAGGAAAAAAATAGGGATAAAGATGATAAAGAAATATAGACCAAGTTCTCTTATAGTTAAAATCTTAGTATATTCCTTTAGTAAAATTTGTAAGAACACATGTTCAAAAGACCGCAATGCAGATCATTGTGTGTTGTCACAAGCAATGGTATTATCCTTCGTTTCTTAAGCCTACATAAAAAATTGTTAATTTTAATGTAAAAACCATCCGTAAGTATTCTTATAGAAAAGAACATCTCGACACAACTGACCTGATACATTTTGGGCCTTTATTGTTAGGTTTCCACGCTGCGACATGAAGCTAATTGAAGCAGTAAAGGGACCAATGCATAGTGTTTGGCATGATAACACAAGACCTTATTCAAATAGGAAGGATGTACAAAAACTTAGAAAGGGTTCAAAGGATCATGAACCACATATTAAATATATTCTTGATATAACACAATGGAACTATATGATAAATTTAAGAATGAACACAAATAATTGAACTCGGGGCAAAGATCTTTTGAGAAATGTAAGCCCTGGTATGTTAAAATAAATACTCCTCGTAACACTTGTTGTTGTAGATACCACGTGGAATATGAATATTACTATGAAACAATTTTGTGCATTCATTATCTGTTTCTTACTGACCATGTGCATTATTGCTCCATGACAATACCACTGACTTCATCAAGAGAATTCATACAAAACATAATGTGCAATAGGCCTTAAGGGAAAACATACTAACCAAAGCTTCTATAGATGGAACATGCTCCAATTATGGTGGAATTGAATTATTTATCCAATGTATTCATGAGAGGTGATAGTGAATTTGGTAATGTGGTTGTATACACCAAAATTTTCAAATACATCAACTATGAAACAAGATCTAGGAAAGAAAGAAAAAAAATACAATTGGTGACATTTAAGGTCAGAATTTATCTCTAAATTTATGTTTAAGCTATCTTTGAATCCATACTTATTGTCAAAACTTATGTCAAGATCATTTTTTGAAACTAGGTACAAGTATGTGACTTCATCAAGGAATTTATTGAAAAATACGCGACAATATGTTTGGCATGTTCACGTGGAATGATGGAAGGATAAGTAGTTTAGAATTTTTAGAGATACATTTCCCCATGGTAATATACTTTCAATGGTTGATTTTTCCAAGAATTACACTCTACAACCCCAAAATTAGATTCAAAGTCAGTATTATCATTCTAATCAGGTTTCCTTGATGGTCCACATGACATATAGGCATGGTCCAAATAGCAGTGAAGCGAAACAAGAAATCCTAAAGCAATATCACTTCTACATAAGTGATGATAGGTGTTATGACTTCCACTATGTGCGTAATTGCTTCATCATGTTCTATGATCACCTAAATGGAAGGAGCATACAAATTGATTAACACTAGATTTGATCTGATGGATGTGTTGGTCAGTTTATAAATGCTCGCATATTTAAATGGATGTGTTCATTGCACAAAAATCACAGGGTCCCACATATGTGAAACTAGTTTTAGAAAGATCGTGGTAAAGGAGAGCATGATGGAGCGAGAGCATGGGTCAAAACATACCTATGTAGGGACGAATTGAAATTATCTACATAATCAACTATTCAATATGCTTAATCTATAGTTAGGTGGTGCACATCAATAATGGGAGAGGAATCAACTATACAAGCAAAATCCACAAGAAAAAGGAACATGGAGATATGTTTTGGGGAGGTGGTCGATGTAGATCGTTCACATGCATGGGAATGTAAGAGTGTTCCTGGAACCCATGGATTTCATTTAGTTTGAAGCTCGTACAACTCAGTATTTGAAATCTGGACCCAAAAATTCACTTTCTTTTTCTCGTCTTGTTGTAATGGTGACTGGGATGGGAGTGAATCATAGGATTGGGTTGATGGATGTGATCGCATATCATTTCCACTTGATCAATGTGCAATTATTGAGTTGACTCCATTGCAGGAAAACCAATCATCTATTTCTATAGATTTTGATTATGTCTCAGATCTTATACAACCTGGTATTATGCATTTAATTTAATTTATTTACTCATTTACGTAGTCTTTAGATGGATAGTGATGGCCTTGTGTCTGTTAGGAACTAGTTTCAACCCTTCTCTTTACTTTGTTAGTATATTGTCATTGGATGCACATGCTTTGTAATTCATCCCATGAGTATATTGTATTATCCCACATTCATGGGGAGTAATAGTTTTTTAGACTAGACTTAGTATAAAAGTATGTGTTGAGGCCAATGAAGGCATCCACGAGTTATTTGTATTGAGTTTTCTCAAAGGTGGTTCCCCCTCGAATTGGCATGTGATCAATAAAATTCATTGTATGTTCTTCTATTTTTTTTATATCATGTGTTTTCATTACAATAGGTTTCTCACATCTAGTATCAGAGCACTTTCCTTGGCACAACTGGGAATTTTTTCTTCTTTTTGGAAAAAAAAAATAGGGAAAATTTTAGCAGTGACTTTCATCTCATTTTCTGAAACTTTTTGTGTAGATTTAGAAGAAACAAGTTGTAGATCTGAATTCCTCTTACAAAAATACACATTTTCAAAAAATAATCTCATTTGGAGTTTAGAAAGTAAGGTTATCGCTGATTTAAAATCACTTATTTTTCATAATTTCGGTGACGACCGCAAAAATTACAAAGCAAATAACTTTTGACAGGGTGCCCATATTTTTGTTCTTGTTGCGTAAGTGGATGAAAATTGGTTGTTCCAGTACAAGTTCCAGTTTTGAAAACAGGTTATAATAGATATTCTGAGTAATATTGATCAATTTATGCTCATTCTAAAATTTTTGTCTCAAAATAGTAGCTTCATTTATGGGTTTTGGGGCTCACTTGGGCTCATTGGGTGCAATTTCTACCAATTTTTTTTATGTTCATAGTGTCTTTCCAGCGCTGTGATTATTGTAGTAGATCTTCTTCTTTTCATCTGTATTGTTAATTTCAATTATAAGTTCGGATCAGGGAATAACCCCTATCCTCTTAACTATGGGAAGTACCTGGGCATAGCCCTAAAAATAATTGTGAGGAGTACCACAAGAACCCAGAAGTAGTTTTCCATTGAGAGGATCTACAAATTAAAAGTGAAAAACCCATACCTAATTGACTAGTTCCCACCCGTGTGGTAAGCCAAGAGTTGTCATTTGTGTCAAAGCAGTTACCAGTCTTACCTGAGCCATGGAGTGAGGTGCACTATCCCAACATGCAAGTTGTTAGACAATATTGGTGGCCGAGTGAATCCCCTAAACCTTTAGGAAGTCGAACATACATGGGGTCCATATCTATTTCCAGCTGATAAATAGTAGATTACATTTTTCCAAAGCCATCACAGATCAATTCCACTGAATACAAGAAAAGTAAAAATTTATGTTTTTTTGTCATATCTTCTTTGCTTTATATTTATTTCCCTCAAAAATTCATTGGAACCCCTACAATTCCATTCTGCATATTTCCTTCCTTCAAGACCCTAACCAAAAATGCACTTTTTAAAGCTACAAATATCCATTTTCTACTTCGATGTTTCTTAGAAAGTGTCCAAAACCTAGTCAAACCCCAAAATTTCCTTTTCTAAAAAAGTTTTTGTTTTTTGTTTTTCTACCCGTTCCTTAAAATACAAAAAACAAAAAACTCTTGGTTATGGTTGTCACCCTTGCAGAAGCAAACAAACAAATGGAATTTGAATTTTCCACCCTCAAGACCAAACTCCAAGGTCTGGATGAAAAAATTGCTAGCCTCCATCTTCAGCATTTAGCCATGAATAATAGATGACATACAGAGTCTTTTGCAGACATTTGGTTCTCTTCTTCCATTAATTTTCATGGGTCGAAGCTTGATTTTCCTCACTTCAATGGTAATGATCCGAGTAGATGGATATACAAGGTAGACCAATATTTTAGTCTGCATAACACTTTTGATTTCAACAAAGTCCCACTTGCATCCTTTCATTTGGAACATGAATCCCTTCAATGGTTCTATTGATACATCAAGGCTCATGAAGAGCCAAAATGGACATATTTTTTCCAACTCCTTTTGCAACGATTTTTCCCTAGTTCTTTTAATGACTTCACAGGAGAAATCACTAAACTTCACTAAACTGGAACTGTGAGAGAGTATCAGACATAATTGGAGAAACTGGGAAATCACATAGAAGGATTGTTTAATGCATTCTACAAAATTGGTTTTATCAGTGGTCTAAAGGATGCAATATGATCTGAGGTTAAAATGGTTTGTCCCAACACAATGATGGAATCCCTAGGGTTTGCTAAGTTGGCGGAGGAAAATATCATAGCTCAAGAGTGCTCCAAATCCACTTTTGATCCATTCATAAATATGGTTTCTCAAAGACCTCCAATCACTCTAGCTCCTAGAACCACTCATATCAAGAATTTTTCTAAAGCCGAGATGAGGGAATGTAGAGAAAAAGGGATTTGTTATATTGTGATGAGAAATTCACCCGAGGACATAGATGTGCTGAGAGAAAACTATATCTCTTGGATGTGGATTTTGCGCCTACACCTGAAATTTGTGAATATGCTTAGGATCTAGTAGATCGTCCTAAATCATTTCATGCTGCATCAAGTTAAGAAATATATGATCATCGAAATGACTTAACAGAGAGAGAGAGAGAGAGAGAGAGAGAGAGAGAGAGAGAGAGAGAGAGAGAGAGAGAAATTAAATTTGGCAAGTTCCTTACTTTTTCTAGAACTTTGGGACATAGTTTCTAGAATAGGGAGGGTAAGCAATGCCCCATTTGTTTAAGCATTTTGATTATATTATTTTATTATTTGAGGGAATTTGATCACGTTATATTTTTTCTTATGTTGACTAATCATTGGAGACATGATCCATAAAAATGATAGGGTGAATATATATTGTAATGATGGTTAGTTGCTTTAAATGACAAGTTCTTCCAACTGTGACAGGTGATACTTAGGTTCATATTGACTGCAAAGTGGCGTCACTAACACATATACATCAGATTGAATCTAGATATGATATCGGTTTATACATAGGTGCACATTGAACTCCAAATGGAATCTAGATAAAGATGGATGTGATATCAAGTGATATAATGAATTAAATTAACATTTGATTATTTTTTATGAGCTATTTGATGCACTTGGATTGCATTTGTGTAGGCACAATATCATGATTGTCAATCAATCCACACATGGGTAACATGGTTGTATAGGTAAATGCACTCCATAAATAACACATGTTTCCATGCGATGAGTTGAAAAGTGAGTGAGACGTTTATCTTGGGATGCATGTTGTTGTGAGGGTAGGTCATGGATTCTGTCACTCATGAGGTTTTGACTGAGGAGAGCACAATAAGGTGTCTATCTTATTCCTAAATGATCATTAGTCTCTCAACAGGATAATGGTGGATTGAGTTAACACGGTCTTAATTGTTGGATCACATCCCCACTGCAGAAAAAGGTCTATATGAAGGGCATGTGTATGATCATGGAAGCCTTGATAGAGCCTTGGTAAGTTATATTTGAATGGAATGAGTATGCCCATGGAAACCTTGATAGAACCATGGTGAATTCTATTTCAAGGGCATGTGTATGAACATACAACCCTTGATAGAACCTTGGTGAATTTTATCTGAAGGGCATTTGTATGACCATGGAACCCTTCATAGAACCTTGATAAAATTAAATTAAAATATATAGTTTGTAAAATATACATGAAAGAAATAATAAACAAATAAAGCAATGTACATGTTAAGAATAAATAATAAATTAATTATGTGCATGAAAAAAAAAAAAAAAAAATTTAAAATAAGAACATGTCCATAACAAAGGCAAGTAATTAGTTAAAGAAAATATAAACTAAAACACATATTTAATTGAGAATAACATAAGAAAATAAATGAAAGGAATATTAAGACTCAAGTGCACACAAACATATAGGAAAAGAAGATCCAAGTGCACACACACATGTATGTACAACAGAAACCTAAGAAACTCTATAAAAGAAAGGTAAGGAGATGAGTGAGGATTATCATGGGATCTTGGATGTTTTATCTTTTCCCCTCACGTGATGGTTGAGAATGGTTACAATCATTGTTGGAGAATTTGGTCCTTGGAAGTGGTTAATATTTGGAGGCTTGAAAGCAAAATTAGGGATAATTTTAGGGGTGAAATTTAGCCCATGGGATATTTTTAGGGGTTTTTCTCCAAAAAAAGATTCGCCATTTTGCATTTTTTGAAGGCCCATTTCTCGAACTTTTGATGGGGTAAAATTTTTTCACCCTAAAAATCGCCATATTATTATATAAATGATATAAATCCTTGGAAATTAAAATATTTTTTAAAAAATATCACCAAACATTTTATAGTTGTCGTTTTAAGAATTAGTAAGATTCGCCAAAATTTATACACTTTTAAATAAGTATGGTTCCTTAAAATCATCCCTGAGCAGAATGCTCCACTTCCAATTATGTTGAATATTATGTAACTTTGAAAGATATTCTTATTGTTTTATTCTTATTAATATTTTATTTGATCATGTAAAGACCCCTAGATAACAAATGTAAACCCAACTTGTAAAGTTGGCTCAGAAGAATCCAAGGGATAAATTAAATAAGTATTATTTAATGTCCCCTAAGTGAAGTCGACCTAGGCAGTTAGAGAACTCGAGCCCATAAGGAAAAGTCACTTGAGAGACAAGCATAAATAGGGGAGGCACATTTATCATTTGGACACACACTCACTCAAGCAAGTTTGCTAAAGAGAGAGAAGAACAAGTTTGCTAGAGGAGAAGAGTAGTTGCATTGAAGACATATTATCTTTGGGTTTTCTGATCTTATCTAGAAAGAAGAGTAGTTTCATTGAAAACATATTATCTTTGGGTTTTCTGATCTTATCTATTCTTGGTATATGTGTGTGGAAGAGATTTAGCTCTTCATTGTCCTATATTGACAATGTATTTGTTGACGAATCTATATTGAAGTTGTTGGGTTTTATTCTCTTTAAGGGTTTCCTAGAGGATAAACTTTTGTGTCTCTTTTGTATGATGTGCTTGTCTGTCTTTAATTGACCCTATTTATTATTATTGTGATATAGTAGAAATTATTTAAGTATCTAATAGGTATACTGTTCAAGTGAAAATTCTAGCATGGTATCACAACCATACTAAAAGAGACCATTGTGCAACAGTTTGATGGAAATTGAAATCTAGGGCTTCTTTGTCTAGGCACATTATAAGGAAAATCCCTAGTAGCGAAAGTCATAGTGGAGGATTTTTTTGTTACAAGAATGGTAAAAAGTTAAAAAAACCTATGCTACAGCCTCCTCCAATGGTAGCAGATGTTTAAACGGAGGTCATAATGGATACATTTTATAACTAAAAAAAACTCGATGGATGGATGTTTTTTTATTGGTGTGTTTTATTCAAAATAGGTGCATCGATGTGTTTCATAACACAACACACTGGTGTTGTAAAATGTAAAGTATTTGCACCAGCACATTCAAACATAAAGAGCACTGAAAATAACAAAATTTCAGTGTGTATTGATGCTTGCACATCGATTATACACATTGGTTCTTTATTACATAACAAACGCACTGATGAGATATGTCACATCGTATGCAACGCATAAAAAAATTTATCTTTACCACTGTGATCAATTGATATGAATCGACTGGTGCGTATAAACCAATGATATGATCCAGTGCGTATAAACTAATGATATGCACTAGTGCATACAAACCAATGATATTTGTCGGTGTGAAAAGCAAATGTAAATGCATTGGTGACTTCGTTTGGCAAGTGAGAGTATTTATTTTAAAATTCAATTGTGCATTTAATTTGCATAACCACACCGATGCATATAAATTGTGAATACGTACTAGTGCATTGAATTAGGGTAGATGCATCGATGCACCTAATTATGATAGAAGCACCAGTGCATCATCAATTACCAAAATCACCACATATGATTCTTCGAATAGTGGTTACTAACATTGCAGCCAAATATATCAATTTTAATGATTGTGTTTGTGAGTTTAATTAGTGTTCAAGGAGATGCACCAAAGTGACATTAATTACCAAAAGCACAGTGTATGATTCTTTGAACATCAGTTACTGACACAGTAGTGAAATATATATGGGTGTGTGTAAAAGGATGATGGTCTCTCTAGACACATTAGATGCAATAGAAAACTGGAAAATCAGGAATCCCTCAACTTACTTGGATTTTTTGAGATACTTACACAAAATATCTTGTTTTGAGTAAAAAACATGAAATGTCAAAAATTGAATAATGTTTCCGAATATATAAGTTTTATGTATTGAAAAATTTCATAACTATGTCAAGTTTAATTTTTTCTAATAGACACTTTTTTATTTTTCAAGCAAATGATATGGTATATGTTTTTGTGGGTGCAGCCTTTGAGGGCCTAAATGATGGTTTTGCGCTACAAAAATTGGCAGGCATGTAGAGAACATATAGCCCTAGTGCAATTCTATTTTTTTAAAATAAAATTAGTAATTTTAGTTTTTTTTTATAATTATCTAAGTGAACATTCCTCGAAAATGGTACATCTTTTGTGGGTGCATCCTTTGAAGATCCTAATGCAATAATCATGAAATGGGTTTTCTATAGAATGTATAGGTCAATGTCTTATAATGAACCATACAATTTGTTTTAAAACTATGAAGAATTGAGAAATTTATGGAAAAAAAACTGTGTTTTTTGAGTTAAGGAATTAGGACATAATAGAAATTGAAAAAAATTGGAAATATGATATTTTTAAATAAAAATTACACATTTAGAATATACTAAAAAAATGTTATATATGTTTAAGATTTTGTCAAAAATAATTGTGTTTAGCATACTAGAATGAATGGGTAAACACAAGCTTCTTAAAAAACTGGAAGAAATGCCCAATTAGTTATGGTTTATCATTTACCATAGCATAAGTTTGGTATTACCGAAGAAAAGTCCAAACCATAAACATAGGATTGTTGGTGACATGCGAGCAACTGAATTGGCATAGTTTAGGCACTACAAAATTAGAATGTGTTATGTTTAAATTCAATTTACATCTCTCACCCTTGTAGAATTGATAAACATGTGTGTGTTGTATAACTGGAAAATGTGAGCACGTTAAATAACAACATAACGCGTCTGTGTTATATAACTACATAATGAGTGTGCATTATGTAGTTATATAAATCTTGCACATTAATCAAGACATCATATGTATGGTTAATATTTTAGAGATCATGTGGAAGGGTCAAGGGCCTATGGGATGTTGAAAATTCAAGTGGTGATGGTTAATAATTGAGAGCGGGTGGGGATGGGTCAAGGTCCTAGGATGATGTTGGAAGTTCAAGTGGGGATGGTTCATAGTTGAGATGGGTTATGGAATGGTCAGGGGCCTAAGAATATGTTGTAATTTCATTTGAGGATGGTTAATAGTTGAAAGGGGGTGAGGAAGGGTTAAGTTGTAATTTCAAGTGGGGAGAGATGAAGGGAATGGGAACATAATGGGTTATAGGGGTGAAGAGGAGTGAGGATTGAGAGAACTATTAGAAGTATAAGAGGTGTTGAATACATATAGGGTTAGAATAAGTATGTGATACTTAAGAGACAAATGAGGATAATGTGGAGGGGAGGAAGTGGATGATGGTTCAATGAGAGAGAGGATTGGTGACTGGAAATATGGATATGGAGGATTAGAGGAGGAATAGGGTGTGTTAGAGGAGAGAGGCAAGAGGAGGGGTAAATTGAAGAGAGGGAAATGAAATGAGGTGAAAGAGAGAATAGCGATCATAATGACATAGGGGGTTGACGACAAGGGATAAATTGAAAACACAGAGGAAGGGAGTATAATAGATAATAGAGAGAGAGAGAGAGAGAGAGAGAGAGAGAGAGAGAAAATAATATAAATAGGGATGGGGTAACAAAGGATGAGTGGTACGAGTGGGAAGAGACATAAACGAAGGTAGGGAGAGAAATAAATCTAGAGAAAGAGATGTGGATAAAGTGAGAGACGGGGGGAGATTGTGGGAGAAAGAATGAGAGAGAAATGGATGGATGTAAGGGGGATTTGTCAGTGTGTGATATAGAGAGAGAGTGTGAGGGTAGAGGTAAGGGGATGAGAGAGAGAGGGAGGGAGGGGGGAAGGGACATAGATTGAGGGAGGGATATAGAAAATGGGGAGGGACTTGGAAGGGAAGGGGCATAGAATGAGGGATGGCGGAAGGGACAAGGAGTGAGAGATGGACACAGATAGTGGGGAGGAACTTGGATATAGGAGTGAGATATATTTGGGGATAGAAAAAGAGAAAGGGTTAGGAAGAGAGGGAAAGAAGGAGTGGTTGGGAGACATGTAGGGAGTAGCGTTGATGGATAGATATACAGAGAGTACAAGAGGCGCTTAGGTACATAAAGTGAGGGAGTGAGAGAGAGTGATGGAGATATGGTGATAGGTTCATGGAAAGATAACATGAGGGAGGGATAGAATATCACATGCCCCAATTTGCAAAAACAATTTAATAATATTTGAGGAACATTGTGTTAAATTTTATGCTAAGTTGAAATTGATGACCCAGTGGGGTCAAGAATATTTAATGTAAATTTAGAATATTTTATTTATAAAATAAATAAATGAGGAGACAACAGCTTAGGGAAACTATTAAAAGAGTGTTTACTAGTTAATTGGTGGAGGAGACTGGGTGGAGAGCAAAATGACAAGTGGCAACATCCTCAAACCACTTCCAACTGTTGTAGGTGGCAACTTCCCTATATTTGTGGTCATGATTCCCCAAGAAACTGGAATCAGAGCAGGTGGCTCATTAAATCAAAACTGACCCATAAGACCTAGGCATCTCTATAAAATTTCCCATTGAAGAGAGCTGACGCTGCTCATTCTAAAGAGGTGATCATTCAGGGTGAATGAATTTACTCAAGAGAAATTCAATGGAGGGGATTACTGGAGTGTGTTTGAGGGGTTAACTACTGATATTGATCTAGTTGTAGATTCTAAGCTGAAGTTCATACTACTGAGAGCAGATTTTCATTACTGAGGTAATTGGACCAGTCAGGTGACAAAGGTCTTACAGTTGCATTCTCCACCCAGCTCTCAGCCAATAAGACCACGAACAAGCTTGGGGGTCCTGAGGAAGCGTTGTCTGAGCACTCTCTAAAAGTTTGGTTGGGAGGAACAGCTCCTTAAGCTATTGTCGTATTGTCCTCAACAGGTTCTATTTTATTTGTTTACTATTTTCAGTTAAATATTTCCTAGTTTCTCTACTACAGGCATGTTAGTATTTTAGGGTTTATGAATGAATAATAACTAACTGATGTTGGATTCAGTAAAATTATAGATTATAGTAGAAATAGAAATGATTATGTGAAAAGTGAAATAGATAGAATTAAAATTTCCAAGCTGTATTTTTCCACACCTGAACTCAGGTCGTACTCTAGTATAGTTGGATTGCCTAGGTGGATGAAATGATTCTTTTATTTGAATGAGAACAGTAGATAGATTTTACTTCATTTTTTTATGAATTTTACTAAATAGCAGTCCTAAGTATTGTCTGCATTTATTTACTTCAACTAACTAAATAACAAAATAGGTATGAAAGAGAACAGTAAATATCATTATTATAAAAGTAATTCCAGTATTAGTATGCTGATAAAATATAGATATTATAGTTTAACATAAGTAAAGTAAGTAATTTAGCATCTAAAACCATGTAGAAAGAAAATTGTAAAACAGTTTATAAACATTGAAATTCTAGACACTGTGAGTCTTTATCTAAAACCAAAGGATTCTTCTAAAATCCTTTTGAAATTACAAGAATTACTGAAAGTTAACAATATCCTAGTTTTCGAGTATGCTGCACTAAAAACCCTAAGTATTTCTTAACTAAGAACTAGAAGCAAAAACTGTAAAAATTGTTTAGGAATTCTTATTTAAATAGAGCTAGCATCAAACATATAACTGTAAGTCATATCATCATCCATTATCCTATTTTTTTTAAACAGAGTCAAGAATGTTGTAAGTAGAAAAAAGGACTTTATAAAACTATAGGGTTATATAGTAATTTTAACCCTTAAAAAGCTGAGTTCCAGAATTAAAATATCATCTCTTAAACAGTTCTTTAAAAATAATTATAAATATATAATATTAATAAAGACATTACATATGTAAATCATGGACAAATAAACCAGTAATAGTTAACCAGTTGCAATATAAAAATCCTTATTCAAGGATAGGCTTATAGCCTATAGAGTCCAAGGGTTGAAACCCAAGCCTACTAGTAAAACCAAATATGCACAAGAGTATTTTATATTAAACTGTAACAAGATACATTACTGACATGAAAAGTAAAAACCAACTCACTTTACAACCCAACTGTTTCCAAAGTCTTCATTTCACTAAGTTTAATGTAAAAATAAAAATTAAAGTAACACTAGACAGAGGTCGTTAAACATGTCTGAGCTCAGAGCTGGGCTCTTTTTATACAAAAGCATTTACATTGCTTAAGCCGAAAGGCTAAAATTTCATATCAAAAACCACATTTACATCATGGCTTCAAGAGCCTATGTTACCCAGCAAAGTATCGCGAGGGTTTTTAATAAAATATGGATATACTTTAACAAAATAAAATTCATAACCAATAGAGAACCGAAGCCATGTATCCACCCATAGGAACCACTCCCAACAACCCAAACCGCATGCAGGGAGAACCATCGATGTTACCGAGGCTTACAAGATGGAAGCCCATGAAAATAACTATGCATGAGCTTGCATTTCCACCCATAGCCTAGAGCTGGTAGCAAGAGCCTGCAAAGTAATTTTAAAACAATATTTAAACTATGTTCTTAAATTGGTAAAAACCCTAACTCGATAATCAAATGAAAAGGGAAATGAGTAAGGTAAAATTTGTACCTGTGAATAGAAAATCAAAGCCGAGAAGAGACGGCCACACCAGCTCGATAGCACTGAACCAAGAAGAAATAAATCCTTAAAGCCAACTCTGCAACAAAGACAACAAAAAGATGGACTCAAGTTCACAAAGCCAAGCAATGGATGAGCAGTCACAAGAGTAAGACCATTACAAGCTTTGAGCCACTTGAAGAAACCGTTAACCACTCTCACAGTGTATTCATCACTTCCAATACCCTATAACATATTTTTCCAATAATAAAACCATGCCATCGATCATAATAAACTAATTCTTATGATTGCTAATAATATCAATCATGCCATCGAATATATTATGCTTTGGAACTAGTACAGTATAGGATCAAAACTTATAAGGTTTGTTGCCATCATTTTGACTACATTATAGTAGTTGATAGATAGGTAAAACTACCTTAGGTTATAAGTTAGGATAGTGGTTATAGCTTAATACTATTAGGTTATAAATCAACATAGTATTATAACATTGGAATAATAATGGTATCATGGTTATAAACTAAATACTATGAACATAGCTTGTCTACTAGCTATTCCAAGAAGATATTCATACTTGCAAAAAAATCAAACAAGTTTGGTATTGTTTCAGGACTAGTAAAGGAAAAATAGGGTAAAGATATGATGTTATTTAAGACTTTTTATAAACTGGAAAAGCCTTACGCCTCTCCACATAAAAACATGATGCTGATAAATGAGGGAATCTTCAAGAAGACTGAATACTAACTTTATTTAAAGAGTTTCTCATAAGAATCTAATCACTCATTGTAAACATTACAATAAAAAAACATAGGAATATGTTCATACATAAAGAGAAGTACACTTGGGTATTAAAGTAAAAATAGCAGTAAGATCACGAATCAGTCGAAGTAAACATGTACCAAGACCACGAGCTCTATGCTCACTATGGGAATCTATAAATTACCATGTACTATAAATTATAAAAGATAATCATCTTACGTCTGAAGGAACCTTGGTAAGAACTTACTCTTTTAAAAGCATTGATTATGTCGAGAGAAAAGGTCAATATGGATTTAGATATAAATACTGTCATAGATTCAAAACAACGAAAGAAATTTACCTTACATCCTCAGAGACTTGTAGCTTAAATAATCATTTCTTATACTAGCATATTAATATGCTAGGGAAGTACTTTCTCGACGTAATTTAAAATAAACACTTACATGATCTTACGCTTACCCACTAAACCTGTAAGAATCAGCAGTTCATTTGAGTTAGCAGAACACTAAGTAAGCCTAGATCTCAAACAAGGTTTCTCACCTACTTGACAAAAGTAAATTACACCTACATGATCTTACGCTTACCCACTAAACCTGTAAGAACCAGCAGTTCATTTGAGTTAGCAAAACACTAAGTAAGCCTCGATCTCAAACAAGGTTTCTCACCTACTTGACAAGAGTAAATCATCAGTATATCTAGCAGCAACTAAATGCAAGTCCTCTTTCTATCACAGTTGAAAATTAAAGCTGTAAAATTAACACAGGTGTTTAAGATTACATCCTTATTGGTACAGGTTTTCTTTTATTGAAACAAACCCTCATTTTTTTTAAATTGTTTCATTTTCTGCTAACCGCTATTGGTTACTAAACTACAACTTAAGACATTTTATGTCACTTTAAAAATTTTAAATTTTTACAAAATTTTGGGTCATTACATGTGGTATCAGAGCACAAGGTTCAAACACTAGGCCTTAATGAAGCTCAACTTGCTTATACGGAATAGTAAATTTAAATCATTATGCTGATTTTGTTTTCTTTGAATGATATACACAAAGAAATTTGTTTCTGAGTTAATGACAGGTATGGAAATATTGGAAGAATATGCAGAAGAGGAATATCCTTACACTGAGCAAGATAATATACAAAAAAGAACCTATACAAGAATATATAACCAATAATTATTCTGAACTACTACAAACAGTTAAAGAATTAAAATCAGAAATGGAATCAGTTGAGAAAGAAAATGAGAGGATTCTGAGAGCTCAGGAGGAGCTGAATCAGATCTTAATAGAAAGATTTCATACAGAGAGAAAGGGTAAATGCGTTGATTCTGAAGATATAGGTTATCAACATAAATATAAAAAGACTAAATAGATTAAAAATGAAAGTATCTCATCTTCCGAAGTATATGGTGATCAACGTAACTCTCATTATACTAGTGACAGTAGTGAGGATAACTACCATACTAGGAAAAGGAAATATAAACCTTATGAAGAAATATCTGGGGATTTCAAGAAGATCAAGCCGCCAACATTTAATGGAGAAACTGAAAAGGGGGAGGACGTGGAATCTTGGCTATCCGGGATGAAGAAGTACTTCCAGATTTATAACTATTCTAATCAACTGAAGGCTAGGATGGCTATTTATAATCCTACAAGGAAAGATGATATATGGTGGCAGGACTTAAAAAGAGTGAAGGTATAAGAGAGAAAAACTTAAATTGGAGCACATTCAAGAAATACTTCAAAAATAAATTTTTATCTAAACATTACTATGAAGAAAGGGCTAAAGAATTCTATGAGTTAAAACTAGGTACAATGAAGATGAAAGAACTGAATAGTAAGTTTCTAAGTCTTCTTAGGTATGTGCCATACATTGTAGATGAGAAACCTAAGGTAGAACGGTTTCTTAGATCTTTACCTTATCATATAAAGGATAGGATTGAGTATGACAATCCGAAAACCCTAGAAGAAGCCATGAGAAAAGCGAATTTCTGTTATGAACATAATCGTAAAAAGGAGAGTATGGACAACTGGAAGGCCAAAAGGAATAATAACTTTGATCAAAAGAAGAAAGAGTTTGTGCCTAATCGAAATTCTAAAAATAATAACACTAGAAATTTTCCTAATAATAATTTCCATGGGAATAAAAGTAATTCACAGACTAATCAGAACAATCAAAAGAATAAATATTCTGCTAACAATCACAATAACTACACAAAGAACTTTGAACGAAAAGAACCCATAAAGTGTTGGGAATGCAATGGTCTGCATTATGCCCCAGTCTGTCCGAATCGGAAAAAGACTGTCAGCAATATCCACACAATACAGAAGGAGATGACTGTTGGTGATTTAGTGAGGACAATGCCCAGGATCAATGTAGCATTAGAGACTCGGCAAGCAGACTATCAAACTTCCATGGTGGAAGTGGAAGGTAAGATAAATCAAATACCCATATCTATTTTAATTGATCCAAGAGCTAGTCTAAGCTATATTTATCCTAACTTGGTAGAAAAGTGTAAACTTCCAGTTGAAAGGTTTGCAAGTTCTTGGTTAGTTCAGTTAGCTACTAGTGCAAAGAGAAAGGTAATTAGCTTTGTAAAGAATTATGCAGTAACTATGGATCAATTTGAAACTTTTGTTAAGCTCAATGTACTACCTTTAGGTTCATATGACATATTAATTGGTATGGATTAGTTAGAGCAGCATAGGGTGGTCTTGAATTTCTTTGATAAAACCTTTACTTGTATAAATAATGATGGAAAATTAATAAGTGTAAAGGGAATCCCTAGGAAAACAACTGTAAGGCAGATTTCTGCTATGCAGCTTAAGAGTTGTTAGGAAAGGTTGTAAGGCTTATGCAGTAACAGTAACCAATGAAGAAAACCTAAACAACATAGATAAATTAAATTTGGAGGATATACCAGTTCTAAAGGAATATTCAGATGTATGTCCGGAAGAAATTTTGGGACTTCCTCCGAAGCGGGAATTAGATTTTACCATTGTGCTGGTACCTGGTGTAGTGCCCAGCTCAAAAGCCCCTTATCGGATGAATATACTCGAATTAAATGAACTTAAGTCACAGTTAAAAGAACTTATTGATAAGAATTACATTCAACCTAGTGTGTCTCCCTGGGGGGCACCTGTCATCTTTGTTAAGAAAAAATACGGAACTCCATGACTATCCATATATTATCGCCAATTAAATAAGATGACTATCAAGAATAGATACCCGTTACCTCGCATAGATGATCTGTTTGATCAGCTACATGGAGCCACAGTGTTTTCAAAGATTGAATTATGGTCTGGATATCACCAAGTCATAATTAAAGATGAAGTCATCTTTAAAACAGCTTTTAGGACTCAATATGGACATTACAAGTTTGTCGTTATTCCATTCGGGATTACAAATGCTCCTGTTTTTTTTATGTGTCTAATGAATAATGTAATGCATAAATATCTGGATAAATTTGTGGTCGTATTTATCGACGACATATTAATTTATTCGAAATCTGAATAAGAACATAAAGAACACTTAAAAATTGTCTTGCAAGAGTTACGAGAACATCAACTTTTTGCGAAATTTAGTAAATGCGACTTCTTTAAAGATAAAATCCAGTACTTAGGTCATGTGGTGACTAAAGAAGGAATTTCGGTGGATCCCAAAAAGATAAAGGCAATCAAAGATTTGCCAGTCCCATAAGACGTTACTGATGTCCGATCATTCATGGGGATTGTCGATTATTACTAGAGGTTCATCGAAGGGTTTTCGAGAATTGCAAATCTCATAACCTCTTTGTAGAAAAAGGGAAAGAAATTTGATTAGAATCAGAAGTGTGAAGATAGGTTTAAAAATTTTAAAACCGTGTTAACCAGTGCACCAATTTTAAGAATTGTTGATCCAAATAAAGATTTTATAGTATGTACTAACGCCTGCAATGATGGTTTAGGTGGATTATTGACTCAGGAAGAACATGTCATTGCTTATGAGTCTAGAAAATTAAAGATTCATGAAAAGAATTATGTGACCTATGACTTGGAATTAGCCGTTGTCACACATGCTTTAAATATGTGGCATCATCATCTAATTGGAAGAAAGTTTATCTTAATGACAAATAATAAGGGATTAAAATATATGTTAGATCAACCTAACCTGAATGCTAGGCAAGATAGGTTGCTAGCTTTTCTAAGTGAATATGATTTTGAAATTCAACACATCAAAGGGAAGGAGAATAAAGTTGTTGATGCATTAAGTAGAAATGAAAAGCTAAATTTTACAATAGCTATCAGCACTTATACAATAGATTTGTAAGAACAGCTTAAAGCAGGAATAGAACAAGATGAAAATTACATAAAGTTACAAGCAAAAGAAAAAGAAAATCTAATATAAAGTCTAAGTACTAGGTACAGCTTGAATGAAAAAGGATTATTACTATATAAAGACAAAATATATGTACCTAATGTACCTAAGATTAAGTTTTTAATTTTAGACGAAATTCATAAAACTCCTTATTCAGGGCATCTGGGTTATCAGAAAACTATAACCATGCTAAGAAAAGATTATTTCTGGCCAAACATGAAGACTGAACTGGTAGAATATATTGCTAGATGCTTTGAATGTCAACAAGTAAAAACTGAACATCAACATCCAGCTGGGCTATTTTAGCCTTTGCCTATCCCTAGCTAGAAATGGGAGATAATTAGCCTTGATTTTGCTACTGGACTGCCTAAAATTCAGAACTTAAATGACTCCATAATGGTAGTGGTTGACAAATTAAGGAAGCCCATTTTATACCTGTAAAAACCACTTATAAAGCTGCAAATATAGATGATATTTTCTTAAAACAAATTTTTCAACTGCATGGAATACCGAAGGTCATAATTTCATACTGAGACCCTAAATTTACAGGTAACTTTTGGAGATCTTCGTTTAAATGATTAAATACCACATTAAATTTTAGTACCTCCTTCCATCCTCAAACTAATGGACAAACTGAAAGAGTAAATCAAGTACTAGAAGATATAATTAGAATGTATGTAAAGGAGCATCCAGGTAAATGGGAAGATTATTTACACCTAGTAGAATTTGCTTACAATAAAAATTATCAAGCTTCAGCTAGGTATAGTCCTTTCAAAATTCTGTATGGAAGGAAATGTAACACTCCCATATCTTGGAGTAATCTAGTGGACAGGTTAGTATTAGGACCTGAATTATTGAAATAAATCGAAGTAATTGTAAAGCAGGTACAAGGTAATCTAAAAATTGCGCAAGATCGACAGAAAAATCATGCAGACCTTAAACAAACTCCAAAGGAGTTCTAGGTAGGTGAACATGTTTTCATTAAGGTGAGACCCAAAAAGAGTTCTTTGAGGTTGGGTAGTTGTGCCAAACTAGCATCTTGTTATTGTGGTCCTTTTGAAATACTCTCTAGGATCGAACAGGTATCCTATCATTTAGCTTTACCACTGAATTTAAGAGTTCACAATGTTTTTCACATTTATGTATCAAAGAAATATGTGCATGATGCTACTCATGTTATTAATTGGAATGATGTACAGGTGGAACCCGAAGGATATTTTCTGGTGGAACCGGATTGTATCCTCAAGCGGAGGGATATCTCACTTCGGAACCGCATCATTGATCAAGTGAAGGTGCAATGGAAGCACCTTAGTCCAGAGGAAGCCACCTGGGAATTGGAAATTCATATGCAGGATGCATATCCAATTCTATTTCAAGGGAACTCTAAGGACGAGGAATAAATAACATCGAGGATGATGTTATAATTTAAGGGGGTGTGTATGTAACATGCCTCAATTTGCAAAAACAATTTAATAATATTTGAGGAACATTGTGTTAAGTTTTATGCTAAGTTGTAATTGATGACCCAATGGGATCAAGAATATTTAATGTAAATTTAGAGTATTTTATTTATAAAATAAATAAATGATGATACAATAGCTTAGGAAGTTGTTAAAAGAGTGTTTACTAGTTAATTGGTGGAGGAGACTGGGTGGAGATCAAACTGACAAGTGGCAGCATCCTCAAACCACTTCCAACTGTTGCATGTGGCAACTTCCCTATATTTGTGGTCATGATTCCCCAAGAAAGTGGAATCAGAGCAGGTGGCTGATTAAATGAAAACTGACCTAGAAGACCTAGGCATCTCTATAAATTTTCCCATTGAAGAGAGCTGAGGCTTCTTATTCTAAAGAGGTGATCATTCGGGGTGAATGAATTTACTCAAAAGAAATTCAATGGAGGGGATTATTGGAGTGTGTTTGAGGGGTTAACTGTTGAGATTGATCTAGTTCTAGATTCCAAGTTGAAGTTCATACTGATGAGAACAGATTTTGATTATTGAGGTAATTGGACCAGTCAGGTGACAGAGGTCTTACATTTGCATTGTCCACCCAGTTCTCAGCCAAGATGACTAGGAACAAGCTCAGGGGTCCTACAATGCTGAAAAAGGTCGTTTCCCTATATTGAAAGACTCAAAACTAGAAAAAAAAACCTATAGAATAAAGAAACTTTCCCTGGGATTAACTAAACCACTTGAATTGACTACTCTCCTTACCCTTTTACAGGTTGTGAACGTATGCACCTAGATGTGCTTGAACTATGCAGAGATCCTATAGTTGACACAACAAAAACAAACCAAGTAAGAGTAACAAGACAATTTATAATCATATGTAAAAGACCAAGGAGTTCAACAATAAACAAATCATATAACCAAATATACAATGTTTATGGGAAAGAAACTATATTTGCATTAAAATATAAAGAAGGAGAGTATACAACCAATGCCTTGGTGTTGAGAACTCTTCTCAATGGGGTTTTTCCTAAAATATCCAACTTGCCTACTAATCTCTCAAGGGTCTAATAGAATTTGTCCATAATTTAGAGCTTATCACACATTCTTCCTCCCTTTTCCCATGAGTGCTGAGATAGTATATAAAGGTTTCAAGGGATAGAGTAGGTTGAGGATCCTATGGGAGAGGTGAAGGATCATCTTAATATGGGGGATCTCAAATTCCACATGTCTTGGTTCATAGGGATGAGGATCCACGAAGGCCACCTTCGAGAATCCTCTCAAATCCTCTCTTTTTTTCCTTCCTAAACTGAGCACCACACCTTTTATGAGGAAGACAGATGGTGGTAGAGGAGTATTGCCTCTTGTAAATGGGAAGCAAGTGGTGACACCGCTCTTTGCAAATGGAAAAGGAGTGTTGCTGAGATGAGTATCGCAATTTTCACATAGGGAAAGTGTGGTGGTGGCTTAGAGCAATGGATTACTCTTTCCAACTCATTTTCCAACTTCATTATTTCAGGAATTTAAGGAAAACAATGAGATACTTATCGCTTAACATGGTGTTGATGAAAATTATGTGTAACAAAATCCCCCCCAAATCATGAGGCTAGAGGGAAAGGATACGCAAAATGATTTGTAGGAACAAGTTATAACTTCAAGGAAAAGGTCCAAAGGTTAGAAATTATCACCAACCAAGTTTATTCTGTAGTATATTTATACTTTGATTCATATCCAAATGAATCACAACATGGCTTCCGACCAATACAATGCAGATTCATGTGAAATATAAAAATCATGGCTACTGAAAGACAATGTATATCCATGCAAATAATACTCAAATTTGGACATATCTATGAGACATACAATGAATATCTATGTCATACAGACTCAAATCTGAGCACAACCATGACCATATAAATGTGGATCCATGCTATGAGTCATACACATACTCCATCGCAACCTAGGGAAAGCAATGAATTCTCAATAGACACTGAGGATCTTCATCTCATTTTGAACAAAGTATGATTATATCCATGTGAATAAATGTCTTGAATTCAAATATGGTAGAAACCACTTGATTAATGATCAATGATAAAAATCGTTAAAAAGTGTGAGGTCGATCTCCATTAATGTTAATGATTCCCAAGGTACCCTAGTACATTCCTCCAAATGTGAATAGATGGATTGACGTTGAAAACTCGGCTAAATCTTTCAATAAAAGGTCAATGATGTAAGCCTATTTTCAAAAGCAAGGAAATATCCAGTGAGGTATGCAAATATCAAGGTACTAACTTGTTTCTAAGACTAATTTATGGAAGATGTGCTGAAGTCGACAGGAATCATCTTGTCGAAGAAGGGCCATTATGAATCTATCATCAATGACATGAAACTCGAAACAAATTTCTGGAATTTGAATATGAAGTAACCATAGGAATGACTCAAAGGTAACTAACACAACATAAAGGTAGTTTTGACTACAAAGGGTAACTCTCAATACAACTTTCCTTTGAACATTGGGTGGCACGACTAAAGACTTGGCAGCATTTGACTTGACAAGGTGGATACCAAGAAATAATGCAATGCTAGACAATGCATTCTTTTGAAAAGACAAAGGAGTAACATGGCTCATGAAAGTGGATCGACTTAGAGGAAAAGGTGAATACCCACCAGTTTGAAATGAAATGCAGACAGGTCCCATGTTCAAAGGTGGCTAGAAAACAACCATTATTACAAACGAAACAAGTAAAAAAAATTACCATTTGTATTTTTACACATCTTTGGAGAGAAAAGGCCCTTTTGAGACCAAAATTGGAGTGCAATTTGTGAAGGCTACAGTTGGTCATTCGAAGAATCGTCTGAACAAGGTAATTCCTAACCTCTTACCCTTCATTTCTACGGTTTTCATTTTTGTTTTAGTGATTTTTTGGATTTTTAGGGTCATTTTCGAATGGGAAAATGTGCCTCCCTGGCACCATTCCTTTCTCTTTCAAGAACTACAATGTTGCATGACACCGCACATTTCCTTAAAGGAAAGTGGGATGCCACCGCTCCGTCCAAAAGGAGAGAGTGTGGAGGTGCATATTTCCCTAAAATACTAAAAAATGGGGCCAAACAAAGGATTTTTAAAGTTTTAAATTAATCATAAATGGTGTTTAATCCTTCAATTTGACTGTTTGGAAGGTTGAACAAAAAAAAATGGTCGTGTGGAAGGAAAGAGAACATGAGTTAGACACTATCTGTGGGTCAAACAATTATGGCATGATTAGTGCACTTCAAGAGTGTGGGCTCCTAATTTTTTTCCCAAGTGCCCAGCATGAGGGTTTGGATCATATTACTAGAGTACATAATCAAGATGTGGAATCATGAGAAACAGTATTTCGAGGTGGGGGAACACATACTCATAGTGAAAGTAGAAGAGATCTACTTCCTCACAGGGCTTTCTAGGAGGGGATCACCCATCTCACTAACTAGTCTGCAAGGCGAGGATGTAACTACCCAAGGTCATATAGATCAATATTGTTTCACAAGCACCCAATTGAGTGGGAAGAAAATCCTAATCAAATATGTGATGGAATTTCCTTTGAGGACGATCCTATTTACTATGCAGCGAGTATCTGGGATCCATGGATCACATCAAGATTCTAGGGCCCACATGTTGTATTCCCTAAAGGAAATGTCACCGATTGTGTTTAACTAGGTAGAAGGCTTGTTGGTGGTCTTAAAAGACCAGCTTACCAAATGTCGTCGAGGTGAACTGACACAATTCGGATATGGACTATTCTAGTGTCCTTTTTCTTAGAGAAAGTACCATTATTGAGGCCTCAGGTGGCCTTCAATGAACTCAGAGCATGAGATTCACGCATGATCAGGTGGGTTGAGGTTATGGCCTACCATGGTGGTGGGGTCCCAGGTTCAAATATGGAGCATCCTTCTTTTGTTGGTTAGATGACCAACTTTTGATGATTGAGGACTATGCCTATGCAGGAATAGAATTTCGAGGAGGACCAGACTTAGCTCTTCCTGAGGACGATCCGTGGGGTGATATCGATAAGTAAACACTAAAATACATGCTTTTATTGTTTTATTATTTTATAATTTTTATGCGTGGTACTGAGACATGTTTCCTATTGTGCATATGTTAGGGTAGCAAATCCAGGAGGGTATTCATGAATTGAAAGATGAGTTGGATCTCGGTTTGTATTCCAAGAGAATGATTAGGAGATGCAAGAGAATGATGATAACCTCAACAAGTTGGCATTGGGGATTCCTGACATTTCAATAGATGGCCTATTGAGGAGGTATCCATGACACACGATCGGTGTGTGGGGATGTTTTGGTCATTTGCTACGTAGAGTAGCAAGGGCCATTATGTGCTACCATGAGCATCACTAGGGATTAGCAGGACATGTACACTGAAATCCATGAGCTTTAGTTTTTTGTTATTTTATTGTATTGGAAGTTAGCACGCTTCAGACTAGGTCTTGAGACCACATTTTTGTACTGAAAACTTTATATATATACTTATTTTTGCGGCCTATGGAAATTTTGTAATAGAATGTAATTTACATGGATTTTATCTTTTACATTATTTATTTACAATTTCTCATGTTATTTCACACATCAAGATGTCAATAATGGGAAATATTAGCAAGCGAGTCAGCAATTGAAGTAAAATATCTTGGAACATGTTGATAGGTAATAGACTCAAATGATCATTCAAGTAGGCGTACCCTTCAAAAGAGACAAATAAGTACAAGGTTGAGGATGGCATAGAACATGGTTCAACTAGGAAACCACTAACTGAGTGTCAAAAATACAATCATGTGATTAATATCATGAGAATAAGCTTCAATCAACAACCCTATCACTGCATGATATTCAATGATGTTGTTGGTAGAAGGACCTAAGCAAACTCCCCCTAAACTAACTAGGTCATGTTCTTGGGAATAGAGCACCGAGGCTGTTGAAGCAAGATTCAGGGTATGGAGGCTATCACCATCGACAAAACCATATTAATGCATCATATGCAAAGTTTAAAATATAACATTAAATAAGTAGTGACAGACAAGATTCCAACACGATATCAAAATAATAAAACCACACCAAAAGTAAAATATACACAAATATATAAGGCACTAATGCAAAATTTCTTAGGTATAGTACCTTTTAGGTAAATCCCATTACGAGGATTTTCGAAAAGTATTATGTCATAATCAACCAGTTCATAGGCCCCTTTCTCCAAAAATTCAATTATGATATAGGGACCGTACCACATCGATTCCAATTTTCCTTTCCCTAATTTATCATGTTTCTAATCGTATGTCAGAACCATATCTCCTTCGTTGAAGACACAATGTTGGATAAACTTATGATACTGATCCTTGATATGTTCTTAATGTGACTCATTAGACAAAGCGACATCTCATCATGTTTCATCAAGTTTGGTGAGATAAAGAAAATGCTCTTCCTCAGTCGAGGTATTAGGAAAAAGACCTAAGACTAGTTTCAATGAAGGAATATCTCATTCAATAGGTAAAACAATATCCAACCCATAGATGAGTTGAAAAGGTGTGAAATCGGTTGTTGTTTTTATAGAATTTCTATAGGCCCAAAGTGTTGAAAAAAGAGTTAAGTGCCAAATTGATTTATGTTCCCAAACTATCCTATGAAGCATGGTTTTGAAAACTTTGTTAATGGCTTCGACTTGGCCATTATCTTGTGGATAGTATGGGGTTTATTTTTCATGACGAAAACCAACCTTGGCACTTAGCTCGGTCATCATCGGATTATGAAAATGAGATCTGTGATCAGTCATTATGGCTTGAGGAACCCAAAACATAACAATGACATGATTAAAAAGGAAGAAGGAGGTAGTATTACCATCCTCTACATATGTAGGCATTTCCTCATCCCATTTTGTAAAATAATCAACAACTACAATGATGTAACCATGCCCCCTGGCTGAGGTAGGATTACAATGCATAAAATCGATCCCCCATTTGGTGAAATGGCCAATGACAATAATGGGGTGTAGCAGATTAGGGTGGGTGCACTTATTTGGATAAAAGAGATAATAGGGTGAGAATTTTTTAACCGCTTCATGGAAATATTTAAAGATCGAGAACCAAAAATAACTAGTGCAAAGGATTTTCTGGGTTCAAATATTGTAACATCGAAGAATATTCTAAATGTATTTTACTCATGTACCCCAAGGGAGATGTCTTATTCCTGTGTCGGGATGTTACTATTGTATTTGGTCATCATAGAGTCATGAGGTAAAGTCTCCATTGCAATTTGGGTCAATATTACCCTAATGAATATAATATAATATTGTTTTGATATTTCCTAGGTGAAGTTGGCTCAGTCAATTTAGTAGGGCTGACTTGTTAGGTTAAATGTCAAGTGAGAAAAAGAGTATACATAGAAGAGTTTTGTTCCTCATTAAAAAACAGACTCACAATTGTGTATTTTGCATAGGAGAGAGAGAGACATACCAGCAAGGAGGAGGATTTCTTGTTTTGGGGTTTTATCTTATACATATTATACAGAGGAAGTTTTCTTGGATTTCCTTCCCCTTGAGGATTTCCCAGGATAAATATGTGTCTATATTGTGATTGTATTTCTTTCAATCATTCTGCATATTCTACTGTTGTGAATTTGGATTAAAAACTAATGAAATATAACTAAGCATATGAAATGTTAGCATGGTATCAGAGCTAGCCTAAATAGAACAACTTTCATAAGGTGAAACTCTCTCTCCTCTCCCTCAAGAAAGAAATTAGGGTTTCTGGAAAATATGGAATTTTGAATATTTACTTGCATATAAAGTTGTGCCTCCCTAGAGCACATCTATTGAGCCCAAGATCGAATTTTTTTAGTGGGTGAATATTCAGGAAATCCAAACCCTAGTTTGTCCCTGAACCAGAAAACTGCAGAAAATAAGAACCAGAAACTGAAACCTCGCAAGAAAGTTTTGAAGGGTGAATATTTGGAATCTCCATAAACCAAGTGGGCCAACCAACTCGCCTCAGTCAAGCACATCTACTGGTAAGTTCATATTTTCATTTTGAGAAATTTCAATTTTTAGTGACCTCCTAGATGAGATGGCCCCAAGCACTAAGCCTTAGGACAAGATCGAAGGCATAGAAAATTTTGAGCATGGAATTATATGATTGGTTTCATTCTTAGAGAGAATTATCTTGAAAAATACATCAAGGATGAAGCTCCTAAACCAGAAGAAGATGAAGCTAAGGAGAAGTGCTAGAAGGACCTAATCAAGGCAATGATGATCATCGTTGTATCGATCAAAGATCACTTGATCCCTCAAGTCAAAACTAAAGAAACACCAAATAAAATGTATGATGCCCTTTCTAGAATGTATGAGAGAAGGAACATCAACAAAAAGATGAATTTGAGAGCTCAACTAAAGATTACCAAGATGAGTAAAGGATAATCCATTCAATATTACATCACAAGGGTCTCCAAGTTCAGGGAACAACTATATGCCATTAGATACTCCCTTGATGAAGATGAACTAGTCATGACTTCTCTCAATGGTCTCACTAGACCTTGGGAGTCATTCATACAGACTATGTGTTCCAGAATTTGAACATTGTATGGGAAGAATACATCCAAGAGGAAGCTAGAGTAGCTAGTAGAGAAGCTTTACCCACCCATACCAGAAGAAGAAGACATTCAAACTTCAAGAAGGATAGTCACAAGGAGTATAGACCTCCAAATAATTTTCAAAGGAAAATAGAAAATAGTCAGAAGAAATACTACTCCAAATATCAATGTTACAACTGTCATAAGATAGGGCACATTTCCACAGAGTGTCCATTGAAGAAGAACAACAACAAAAGACATCATGCTCATCTAGCTGAAGATGAGGATGATGAAGAAAAATAAATACCTCGAAAGAGACAAGCAAAAGAAGAAGATGTAGAAGAATATGCACTATTCTCTACACTCTCTAGGTCTATAATACCTAGATAATATACATGGCTTATTGATAGTGGTGCTTCAAAGCACATGACAGGGAAGAAGCAAACACTGTCAAGACTTGAAGAAAATAACTCTCCTCAAAAATTATCATTAGGAGATGAATATCAATATCCCATCAAAGGAATTGGCGAATCAAGCTACAAGCTTGAATCTAGAACCTCCATGAAGATGAAGGAATTACTTTATGTACTAGGTTTCAAAAGAACCTACTTTCCTGTGAATATTTGAAGAGAACCAAGTTGGATCCTTCTGGAAAGAAGGGAATATTTGTTGGATACTATGAAGTCTCCAAAGCATTAGTATATACACTTCAGGATTCCATCATATAGAGATTAGTAGGGATGTAACATTTCATGAAGTAACGACTCTTAAGAAATCTAGAAGGTGTCATCTTGAAGAAGTGCATGAAGAGGATGTACCTCCCAAAAAGGTAGAATTTGAACCCTCTCCTAAAATAGTAGCATCATAATATCATGATATGCTAGAACCTCAAGAACCCCCTATTATGGATATATCTCGAAAGAGAAAACCTGCTTGGATAAGAGAAATCATATAAGAAGAAGAGAAGTATGGAGCTCCAGAAGGCTCCACAAGAATAAGAAAATGATCAAATCCATTCTCCATTTATGTATATTTGAAGTGTGATATTGTAGATCAAGAACCCACCAACTACGAGGAAGCTACATAGAAGAAAGAATGGGTGGAAGGAATGATGGAAGAATATCGGTCAATAATGAAGAATGATGTTTGGGATATAGTACCCAAAACAGAAAACAAGAGTGTGGTACCTTCGAAGAGGATCTACAAAATAAAACATGCAGTTGATGGAAGTATTGAAAAATACAAGGAAATATTTGTGGCCAGAGGATTCTCTCGAAAAGAGGGAATTGATTATGAAGAGACATTTGCTCCAGTAGAAAGGTACACTTCCATCAAAACCATCAGTGCACTTGCTTCCATGATGAAGTGGGATCTACACCATATGAATCTAAAGACAACCTTCCTGAATGGTGTGATTGAGGAAGAAGTACACATTGAACAACAACAAGGTTTTGAAGTCGAAGACAGAGTGAATCATGTATGTAAGTTGAAAAAGGATTTGTATAGACTAAATCAAGATCCTAGAGCTTGGTATGGAAGAATAGATAGCTTATTGATAAGATTGGGATTTACCAAAAGCAAAGTTGATCCTAACCTTTACATGAAGGTTATGGATGATGAACCTGTCATACTATTGATATATGTGGATGATCTATTTTTGAAATGAAATGAGAAACAAATTGCAGATTACAAGAAGAATCTAAATGAATAATTCTAGATAAAAGATCTTGGATTGATGCATTATTTTCTTGGGATGGAAGTGTGGAAGAGCCCAAAAGGAATCTTTATGAACCAGGGAAAGTATACAGTGGAAATATTGAAAATATTTGATATGTTGGATTGTAAATCCATGACCACAACCATGGATACCAACTTGAAGTTGTTATCTAATGAATCATCAGATTTAGTGGATATGACTCAGTAAAGACAGATTATTGGTTCCTTGATGTATTTGACAAATACAATGCAGATATATGCTTTGATGTGAACACCTTGAGTCAGTATCTAGTTAAACCTAGACGGGTTCACCTAATAGCTGCAAAGTATGTCATGAGGTACCTAAAAGGTACGATAGACTTTGGAATATACTATGATAGAGATGATGACTATAGATTGTATGGATATACATATTCATATTGGGGAGGAAGTGTCACAGACAGAAAGAGAACCTTATGTGGCTATTATTTTCTGGGATCTACCATGATCTCATGGTTTAGCAAGAAACAGTCCAGTGTTTCTCTAAGCACGGTTGCAGCAAAGTAGATAGAAGCTTGCTCCACTAGTTGTGAAGTGATATGGCTTAGGAAGCTGATGTTAGGTCTATTTGACATGGATTTGGATACCATGATGATTCTATGTGGCAACCAAACTTGTATAAAGATGACAGAGAATCCTATGTTCCATGATAGATCAAATCACATACAAATTTGATATTTTTACATGAGGGATATGGTACAGAAGGGAGTTATAAAAATCCATTATGTAAATATCGATGAGCAAGTTGCAGATGTGTTGACCAAGCCTCTATATTGAGTAAAGTTTCAATACTTTTTCGACAAGCTCAGTGTAGTCTGAAAATACTTTTATCGCTAGGAGGAACATGGATGATATAGATCCATCCTTGCAAGGAGGAAAATTGATGATGATGATGCATACTTTCCTCACAAGGAGGAACAATGAAGATATGGACCCTCGTCGAAAAGGTGGAACATGTCAAAAGATATCAACCCTCGAAAAAAGGGGGAGTAGGTTGATGATATGGATACTCCCTGGAAAGGGGGAGTGGTGATGAGACTATCATTAATGAAGGGATGGCAGTGATGATCCAGTACAAAAGATGCCAAGTGTGCCTACAAATGTTGATGAGGTTCAGCATTCACTTATGGATGATAGTATCCTCTTTTGAGGATGGAATTGTGAATAATGACACTCTACTCTTGAGAGTGGTCCTAGATATTATTGAACAAGGATGGTCCTTTAGATGATACTCTCACATGGAGAGTGTACCTACATTCATTTGTAGATGTCATAGAATAACACTTTCTTGGGGAGTGGTCCTAGCTTTAAAGCTAAGGATTCTCTAAGATGATTCCTTATGGACAACAAGTCCTGCATTAAGGTGTGGAAGAGATCTACAATTGTAGATGATACTCTTGCATGGAGAGTGTACCTACATTCATTTGTAGATGCCATAGAATAACACTCGCTTGGGAGTGGTCCTAGATTTAAAGTTGAGGATTCTCTACGATGAGTTCTTACAAATGACAGGTCCTGCATTTAGGTGCGATTGAGATCTGTAGTTGTAGAGGATACTCTCTCATGGAGAGTATACCTACATTAATTTGTAGATGACGTAGAATAAAACTCACTTGGGATTGGTCCTAGATTTAAAGTTGAGGATGCTCTATGATGATTCCTTGTGGATGGCAGGTCCTACATTCAGTTTTGGATGAGATCTATAGTTACAGATGATACTCTTGCGTGGAGAGTGTTCCTACATTGATATGTAGATGTCGTAGAATAACAATCACTTGGAGTGGTCCTAGCCTTAACAGGCTGAGGATGGTCTATGTTGAGTATTGCATTTAGATGCACATGATAGGTGATGCATTCATCTATAGATGATATATACATTCAGTTGTAGATGATATGGTCTTGCATTCATTTGCGGACAATGCAGATGGTTGATACTATGGACCCTCCTCATTAAGGGGGAGTAGGCTGATGAGGATTGCATCATCCTTGGACTTATGTCCTAAAGTGATAGGGATTTATCATCCTACAAAGAGATCATGTGTACTATAGGTATTGTTGCGAGAGAGGATAAATAAGATCGAAGTGATGCAAAAAAAGGATCAAGAATATCAAAGTGTTGCTGTAAAGGATAAAGGAGATAGAATTTTTGTTGCAAAGGATTAAGAAGATCAAAGTGTTGCTGCAAAGGATCGAGAAGATCAAAGTGTTACTACAAATGATCAAGAAGATCAAAGTGCTACTGCAAAGGACCAAGAAGCTCGAAACGCTACTACAAGGGATCGAAATATCAAAGTGTTGCTGCAAATGATTAAGTGATCATGTGCTACAGAATATGAAGACTCAGTGTTGTAGAAGATGATGTTCCAGTATTGAAGATATTGAAGATATTTCAGTAACTATTCTACTTCTTGATGATTGTTAAATACTTCCTATGATGTATAGATGTATTACCTTGATGCTGCTAAAGATTCTCTCTCTCTCTCTCTCTCTCATTGATAATGTTGTTGTCAGTATAATATCCTTGTCGTTAAGGGAGAGTGTTGAAATATTGTAAATTTGAAGAATATTCTAAATGTATTTTACTGATGTACCCCAACAAAGATGTCTTATTCTTTTGTCGGGATGTAACTATTGTATTTGGTCATCGTAGAGTCATGAGGTAAAGCCTCCATTGTAAGTTGGGTCAATAGTACCCTAATGAATATAATATAATATTGTTTTGATATTTCCTAGGTGAAGTCGGCTTAGACAGTTTATTGGGTCTGACTTGTTAGGTTAAATGTCAAATGACAAAAATAGTATAAATAGAGGAGTTTTGTTCCTCATTTGAACACAAACTCACACTTGTGTATTGTGCATATGAGAGAGAGAGAGAGAGAGAGAGACCATCAAGGACAATGATTACCTGCTTTGGGGTTTTATCTTATACATCTTATATAGAGGAATTTTTGTTGGGTTTTCTTCCCCTTGAGGTTTTCCCAAGATAGAATTTGTGTCTATATTGTGATTGTGTTTCTTTTAGTTATTCTACATATTCTATTATTGTTCATTTGTATTAAACAATAATGATATCTAGCTAAGCATATGAAATCTTAACAGACTACCACATGCTCCATAATGACAATCATTCAGTACTTGTTTATCCTTTGCGTGTGTTAAACATCGTCAGAGAATAGAATAAATACCACATCGATATAATGTATAATTGATGATTATATAATCTTTGGAAAGATGTCGAATGCACCAACAATCCTCGTGAGATAGATTAGGATGAAATCGTTGAGTCTATAGATATATGATCAAATATCCATACCAAGGGTTAGTCATTCTAATCAAGAACAGAAACTCATTGAGAAATGAGTCAATGGGTTCAATTTCCATAGTATCATGGGGAATATCGCACATCAACTCCATAAATACTAATGAATTATTCGAAGTAGCTTTAGTGAACTCAAGTTCAAATTTTTGCAGGAAAACAATCCAACGAGAGTATTTTCCCCCTAGTACCTAACGGGTCAAGATGTAATACATAGGGTTTTGATCCATGAGAATGGTAGTAGTGCGAAGTGTGATGTAGTGACAAAAACATTGTACAACGATGAATGCAGCCAAATATAACTTCTCCACATTTGAGTATTGAGTTTCAGAGTTCAATTAACTCTTATTGAGAAAGTAAATCACATGCTCTTGGCCATTGGAATATTCTTGCACTAAAACCATAGTGTTTTAATCTCACAGATCACATAGGGTTACCAATAATACACATTAATACAGACATACATAATAGAGACAAGAGACAAGAACAAGTAGAATAACATATTATATTACAGTGAAAGGGTCCATACAATACAGAGAACTAAACTGAGTTCTCATACGGCTCAACAACCTAATATATATGATTTACAAATAGTTACAAATAACTACCTGTCGGTTCACTCAACTGGCACGATCTTAGGTGGCTGACCTAATCTCTTTTTAGTTAGTTCACCGACTTAGTCAACTAATCGACTAAGTCGGCTATCATCCAAGTCGGCATACCGACTTGCTCCTCCAACATCTCCCCCATGAACAAAACGTTTCTTCATCCCGAAGAAACAGGGAGGTACCAAAATTTCTTTGTCTATCTAAGTAGTTATTCTTCTGATTGATCTTCATGGGCTGCAAAGTCTGATGGTTGGTCTTTTCTTTACGCAGAATTCGACAATTGCTTCAGCTGTCACTGCCAGCTGATGTTGAAAATTTGACCAACTCTGTAATATTTTTTGTATGTCGATGGTTAGTGTGTTCAAGATTTATAATATCAACATTTTCTCTTGAATGGGAAATTCTACTATTTTCTCCATGTCGTGACCCATAAACTAGTCCTTTTCCTCTGCTGTCTCCAAAATTCATCTCATCTATGGGTAGATGATGTCTACTTTTTCTAGGTTTGGAATGGCTTGTTGTACCCACTAATGTGCTTCTCGCTCGAGCTTCTGCAGTTTGACTGTTTTCGACACTATTTGATCTTCAATTGTGCTTCTGAGTGCTGCATCAGTGCTTTTCCTTTTCTTGAGTGCTTGGATCTCCTATTGGGTCTACCTGGCTTGCTGATAGAATCGATCGTAGTAAGCAGGCCAGTCTAGCAGTACTTCTTCTATAATGATAGACTCCTCCACGTGAACTTGCAAAACCTTGTATGCTTCTGAAAAGGCCATGTGTTGCTCCATCAATAGTCGAATGGTTTCTTCTTTCTGTTCCTCTTTTGTGTCCTGAATTTGTGCTTGCAGCACCAACACCACGCTCTCAAACAGCTGATAACCTCTTTCTAGTGGTTTTTCTGTGTCAACCTCTACTGGTCCTGGTATCATTGTTTGTACAAGGCTTCTGCATTTGTTGAGAAACTCGACTTCTTCTTTTTCATTGTTGTCGATCTCCTTACATCTCTGCTGGCTCCTTATCTTTGCTTCAATTCCCAGTGTTTCGAGGAGTTGTCCTTGCTCCCCATCCCTTAACTTGGTTGCATCGACCGCAGTGGTCGACCCAAGTTGACTGATGTGGACCATTGTTGTCTGTCCATGATGGTCCTTCTTCTTTTTCTCCTTCTTCTTCTTGTGCTTCTGTGTTTCTACTTGTTTTCGCACCTGTGTACCTGTAAGAGTCAAATCCAGATTGTCTATTTGATGGGCAGCAGTGATTGATGGTATTTATGTTTGAGTCAGTTGGATGACTGCTGCATCTGGTTGTGCCTCTGGTTGGTTGGATATAGGGGGTCCAGAAGTGGATGTGGTTGGTGCAGCTGGTTGAATTAGAGGTTCTGAGTCGGGGGGGGGGGGTGATGGTGTTGGTGAATGGTCGGGTGTGATTGGATTGGTGGAAGTATGGATGGGTGATGGATTGTGGATCTGAGGAGGTGAGTCTAGTTCGAAGAACAGTTGGTCAATTTCTTGATTTATGTCCTCCATATTTTCTTCTTCCTCACCTTCAGTTGGTTCAAAAGCTGGTGGGTGGGGTTCAGGGTCGGTCAAAGTGATAGATGTGGTCCGACGTGTGACAACTTCAGCTTCTTTGTCGAGGTTCCATTGGAACATTGAGCTTATTATTGACACATTCTTCGGCCTCTGGAGTACTTGGGCAGGTTGGGAAATGGGTAGTCGGGATCTGCTGACATCGAACAAAGGTGCTTTGGTAGAGAGCTTCTACACCATGGTGAATATCTCAGGCAGTTTTTTGATGTTTGCCTAGAGGTCTCTATCATGGTCAAATTTTTCCTTCACAACCTCTGACATAGCATTTTTGCATAAGTTGAGTGGGATTACTAAAAGTTGTTATGGTATTAGCTCTTCTATTATTTTTGTCGGAGATGGAGGTGGGGGTGTAGACACGAGATCCACAACATTTTTGGGCATCAAAGTGTGTGTTCTCTTTGCCTTCTTTGGTCGACCTGGCTGTACCCCTACCTCGATAAATTTATGAAATTGGGTTTCCACTGGTACTTTGTTTGCTGTGGCATCTTCTATTATGTCGAGGGCCATAGCTGCTAGTTCCTCCTCATCTTCTAAATATTCTGCAATGATAATCTTGTGCTTACCTTTCCCTTGTTGTTATTGCCGTGTTTTCTTCCTTTTTCTTGAGGCTGCTATCTCCTTCGACAATTTGGTTATATTTTCTTTGGTGGCAGCATATTCTAGATTTTTGGTTTCTATCTCTCCCCTTGCCTCTTCAGTCGGGCAGAGATTTTATTCAGCCAGATTGTTTACCTAATGTTCTGCGTGTGTCTCTTCTCTTTGTGCCATCGAAGGTTTGATTATGATTTGCAGTCGACCAGGGCCTTCAACCGGTGTCTCCTCCGACACAAAAGTACTGATGTATAGGTTAAACTCATAATCCTCCTCCTTCTCCTGGTCTATCAATGGTTCCTCTATCGAGAAGTATGTTTCTTTTGCCTTTGTTGGTATTGGTACTTTTGTTCCCACCTATCGAGATAGCTCCCGAAAGATGTCTTCAACTTTCAGATAGTAGTCGAGGGTTTTTACATTTGTTTTGGCACCCTACATGTACCACACCGCACTATGGTTGAGTTCTAGCTGAATGTGGGCCTTTTTAGGAAGACTTCTTCGGATGTTCTAAGGCACCCTCCATCTTGTTGTGTGGACTTTTAGCTGTTGGAGCTAGTTTTCCAACAGCACTTTCCCATTTGCAAGTTCCTTCATTGTTCCACTCTGGGTGAATGGTTTGAACCTCCACATATGAAATCTTGTCGGCTCTTGAAATTGCTTGTCCCCGATAGGGCACAAAGAGTACATTACTATCCATAAGATAAGGGACAGGAACCTAATAATTCCTCCCGTCTCTTGGCATTTTTCACAGATGTTTTTTATCATGTCAGTGACATACTCATCCCATCTATATACCTTTCCATTGGTTGCAATGGTCTCTACTACCTCCAACATATCTAGTTTGAGGTCGCTTCCACGACCTGCCATTGTAAGTATCGTGGCTATGATCTTGGCCACAATATATGGTGTTCGAGCTATTATGTGGCTAATCATCAACCCTTTCGAGTTTTTTCTTGATGCTAACTGTCACGTCCCCATGCCTCCGACCGGCAGAGAGGACGTGACTAAGAGCTTATTCAGGCCGGGCTAAATGCCCATGAACATGTACAGGCTTAAAAATTGCCTAGAACAGAATGCTTAACCATACAAATTTGAACATTTGTCTAAAACGTGCACACAGGAATGTTTGTCATGCATAGTGCGTTTTAATCATCATACACAACGGAAACAATTGCATTCCTACAAGCATTCAGTTAACATACACAGCCTAATTAATTCATTTTGCACAGCGGAAACAACATGCATTTAAACAAGCATTCTTCAACATGTTCATTCCTTTTAATTAACAGTGAATATGGAATTGCAGAGGAAAAATGCACAAGATCACTTATCTTATGAACGCTTTGCTCCGCAACCAGCTACGTCGCTGCAACGTTCCACCCAACCATAGGCTAGCGTGCTCCTTAATCTCTCAGCAACGCTGCCACCCCCGAGCTGGGCATGATTCTCCAAGGAATAAGGGAACTAGCAGGCTTACACATAGCCAGGATATACAAAACACACAGCCAAGCCAACTCAGTTGGGTTTATCAGGCCATTAAGGAGCTGATGGAGGCAATTTTCTAAGCTGGTGAGCTCCTTACAGAGACAAGAACACCTACACCAAAACTAGCCTGACCTCTAAGACACCCATCCACACCCAACACAAGGAATCAGTCCCTTCTCTGCTACACAGTCCCTCAGGCCCTGCATTCCCTTCCAGTGCTATTCAGGGGTGATGGAGAAGAAGGCCAGCCCTCTAGCTCTGCCTGTGTGGTTTCTAGCACCAGGTTTATCAAGAAACTAAGCCAACACCCTTGCTCCCAATATAGTCCGAAGACCAACAATTGCACTCCGGCAATTAATTCAGCTCTCACAGCTTAAACAGGGAAAAACGAATTACACAGCCCCACACATAACAACAAAAACGACTCACACATGAGGAAACAGACACAGCCCTGAAGCTTATCATTGAACACAACTCACAGCAGGGGGAAAATGCCCCAAAAATCCTGTGTGTGAGGTCAATAGTCGCTGAGACAATCAAAAACGTGAATGGCCCTTCACAGCCATGGTAAAAACACATGAAACTTCCAAAAACGTGAATGGAAAATGCACCAGCAGCTCCCAAAAACGTGAGGAAGACAACCCAGGCCCTGGCATTACAAAAACGACCTCCAATCCATGGGAAAAATGAAGCAAACAGCCAAAAACGTGGAAAGAAAGACACAGGAAAATCTCCAGCTGCTCCCAAAACGTGAGGAAACTGAAAAACATGAATGCATAGCAGAATGGCCTGCGTTTTTGGGTGTTTTTCTTGCCAAGGAAGTCAGAGCACGATTTTCAAAAATGGTTCTCTGCCCAATTCGAATTTTGGTTGCCCATACTCTTCCCCTTCCATGCAATAACTAACTCAACCACATTTTGGCATAATTAAATGATTGGAGAAAAAGACAAGAAAGGTAGTTGATAGCTTGGGTGGGTTTCCTCATAGACATTTGGCTTCTCCCCATTGGCTAAGGATTGACAAATTCCCAACCCGACATCCTTATCCTTGGAAAAATCATGCCCCATTCGATTTGGTTGCCGCGACCGTAGCTGGTTGTGCTCATTTTAATTAATTATAGATGCATATTTACATGATGCTGAAACTTAATATGTGCCGCACGCCCCGATATTCAATCGGTGACGATTTAAATCCCAAAACATAGCATAGTCGATCAATGGCGGGGCCTTGGCCTTTAGCTCCACACCATGATACTTTACAATATATACATCATATACATCTAATGTAACGGGGGCAAGACCGGGACGTGACACTAACCCTGTTAGTTCTTCGATCAGTCCTTCTTTAATACAGAATGGTACTAGGTCTCCTTTGTTTGATAGACTTGTCAGTTTGTAAATAACTTCCCTACAATTGTCGACTGGTTGATCGAAATAAAATTGAATGTTGTGGTGTCGGCTTATGATAAACTTTACCGCTATTTATTTTGTGCCACCGAAACTGGCCATGAGCGGTGTGTTGACATAATTTACAATGGAACTGTGTTGTATTTTCTCTATAGCTGGGGTAGGTTTCTTGTCGACGTACGCCCATTATTTTATCTCGTCCCATAGTTTTTCCCATGAACCCTCCTGCACCTTAGCATTCTTGATGTTCTTTAGTCTTCTTACTAATGGTGTCTCCGTACTCTCTAGTTCCTTGGTCTTGGCTGAGTCTCTAGTCTATTTTGGTGCCACCTTGTCGGTCCGAGGGTCGATTTTACTATGGTGCTCTTGGTTTTCAATCGTCTGGTTGCTCTGATGCTCTCTCTGTTTGAATTGCGATGAATGATACTTTGGTGGTTCAGTATTTATAGTGGATGTGTTGGATGTTTTTGTCGATGAGTGTATTAATGGCGGACATGATAGTCCAGCAAGAACACTTGAGTGTGCATTAATGGTGCTTGGGTTTTGGCGCTTGAAGTCATGAATGCATATTGGGACTGTTGAGGTCATCGGTCGATGTCGGTTATGAAAATGGTCAATGGTGTTCTATCGATGGGCATGATGTCGGTGGTCGAAGTGGTGATTCCCTGTCATTCTTTGTGCATGTATCAATACTATTTTACTTTTTGGATTTTTTTAAGATTTTTATAGCTTTTGTTTAACTGTTATGGTCGGTTGTTTTTTTTTTTTTAAGATGGATTTGTTTTAGTTTCTATAGCGTTTTAGTCGGGCCCCATTAACGAGTTTTCGAAATACTATGCCTTGTAACGTCCTTAGTCAGAATGATCCATTGGTATGTATCTCTTCGACAATATAGGGTCCCATCCATTATGTATGTAGTTGNGTATAATAAGGCAAGGTCTCCTACCGACAGATTTTTGTTTTTGATGTTTCTATCGTGCCATGCCTTTTGTTGTTGTTTCTGGATTTCTTGATGTTGGATCACGATTAGTTGGTGTTCTTCAAGTTTACTTAAGTTGCAATAGTCAGTCCTTTCTTCCTTATTAGACATCGACATGTAAAATTTCTGCAATAATAGGTGTCTATTATCGAAAGTGTAGAGGAATTACTACTTCATGTCCATAAACTAGTCGAAACGGTGTTTGGTCGGTTGAATGCTTGTATGTCGTTCTGTATGCCCATAGTACTGCAGGTATCTTTTCATCCCAGTCGTCTTTATCAGTATTACATATTTTTGTTAATCCTTTTGTTAATGTTTTGTTAAATGCTTAAATTGCTCCATTTGACTAAGGATGGTATGCTATACTCCGACGGTGGTCGATTTGGAACTGGTCTGTTAGTGTTTTAATAGTTTTATTTATGAAGTGTGTTCCCTGGTCACTAATTAGGGTTAATGGACATCCAAATCTGGCAATGATATTTTCATAGATAAACTTAGCAGCTATCTCACTGGAACATGTGTCGACTGGGTATGCCTCTACCCATTTGGTTACGTATTCGACTGCAGTTATTATGTACCTTGCACCTGTTCTTTTTGTTGGTATAGGAAATGGTCCTATGAAGTCGATGGCCCAAATTTCAAATGTCAAACTTGGGTTTACTGATATTAGGTGCATTTTTGTACTAGGAAGGGGTCGACCCAGCCGTTGACATCTATCACATTAGCTTACAAAATTTTTACAAAATTTGTGGAGTGTTGGCCACCACAACCATGATTGTTGGATTTTATTTGCAGTTGTATCTACTTGGAAATGTCCTCCTACAGGTTCGTAATGTGCTTCATGCATGATTTTATTTCTTTTGTGTTCCAGTACGCACCTTCTAAGAATGTCGTCTAACCCCATTTTATATAGGAATCCATTTATGAGACTATATGGTGCAGTTTTCATGGCTAAGATTTGTTTCTTCTTTGTACTCATGCCTTCTAGTGCTTGTCCATATTCTAAAAACTAAGCTATTTCCTCTAATTCTAAAAACTTCATGGAGCCTCATCCCTATGGTTCGGTAAACCTAGAGCTCAAGATACCTCATTGTAGGATCCTCCATACACCTCACCCATGAAGTCCTCAACCTATTCTATCCTCTCATGCCTTTAAATACTAGCTTACCCCTCATGGGTAAGAGGAGGAATAATATGTTATTGCATCCAAGATTTGGCCAAATTCAGCCAATATTAGTGAGTGGTTAGTAGGAAAGCTTGAGTCTTTGAGGAAAAGTTCATTTGAGAATGGTTCTCAACACCATGGATTAGGTTGTATGCTCTCTCTATTCGTGTTTTTAATACAAATGAAGGTTTCTTTCCCATAAACATTTCTTTGTTTGATTATCATTATGTTTATTGTTGAATTCCTTAGTCATTGACATAAGATCATAGACTGGCTTGTTGCTTTGATATGGTCTGTGTTTTTGTTGTGTATCTTGTAGGATATATGCAGATACCTAGACCTCCAAAGACCAACCTTTGTAGCATGTGGAAGTTAAGAAGAGTATTTGATTCAAGAAGTTTATGCAATATTAGGGAAAGTTCTTTTATATTGTAACTGCTTTGTTCTAGTATTGAGTGTTTCAGGTTAGGGAAACAACATTTGTCTGCATTGGCTGAGTATTTTCGGTAACAAAATTGGCAACCATACTGGGGACCATAGATCAGAATTATTGGTTTTGTTTTTGAACTTGCATTCATTTTCAATTTCATTTATAATGCAGATATACTAGTGAATTAGTTAGATATGGCTTGAAATTGTTAATTTTTCCTTTTTCTGCCTCTATTACTTCATAATCTCACTTTTTTGTGTAGATTGGATCCAGTATCTAATCTTTAACATCTTTCGTTTTTTCCTTTGGATATTATTTCAAAGGATTCATTGACCACCGCACCTAGGCAGTGTAAAAAGAGAGGCCACCTTACCTTACCTTAAGGCAGAAAGCAGTTCCACTGCACATATTAATTGGGTAGAGAGCGGTGCCACCACTATGTTATTATAGGCAACACACGGTGCTCTGATAGTAACACTTTGTATTCATCTGTAAGCCAACAATGCTAGGTAGGGTTTTAATCCCTGGTTGATTTTTGAGATCTTGCATTCACATTTTGGTTTCTGAGTATTCTTTCCCTTTGCTACTAATAATTGAAAACATTATTCAAGATCTGGAATGTGTTTTTAGGCTTGATTTGTTCATAAAATTTCAAGAAGTTAGTCTTGGCTTGGACTTTGAGTTTTTTTTTTTTTGGTTTGAAAGAGGAAGTTTTTTTTGAAAAGTGATTATATATTCATATCTCTGAGTGTTGTTGATCAACTGGAAAGGAAAGTAGTTTTGCTTTTGTGCTCTTCATAGATTGTTAAAATATTTTTTTTATACTTATTATTGAAAAATTGAGAGAAAATTGACCATAGATATAAGCATAGGGATGAACTATTGATCACTTGATTAGTCTCATCAGCTTTCAAGTATCCATGTTATAATTGCTTTCTGTATGTTTTCTTCTCGACAAAAAGAACAAATATTTTTTTTATGAATTGAAAAGAGTTTGGTGAGTTAATTAGTGATAGTGTCTTTCTTTTCAAAAGAGATCTAGTTCTTTTCCTTTTCAAAATTTGCACCAAAAATTATTTTGTTCTTGCATTAGGAGTGAAGTTATAGTTCAATACTTTCGTCTTTGGATTTATTTGTTTCCAAAAATGAGAATTGGACCTCTATCCCTTCCTTAAGTAGGTCATATCCAGAAATTTGAAAGTGAAAAATTTTCATGAGCATATTGCATGGTTTTACATTTTTGTACTCACCTCATGCATTCACCTAACCGTAAAAGATAAAATTGAGCGCTATTTTGGGTTAATTTTCTTAGAAATTTGAGTGATATGATAGAGACATGTTTCGACATCTTAAAATGTAGGAGTTGTTGTTATTTGCATGCACTGCATATCAGGGATCGTGTGGTTCTTCCATGTATTTCTAGTATATCAAACAATATTTCACGTACCCTTGAGGTATATCGAAAGGTACTTCACGTACTCGGTAGTATATAGGAAGACCCATTTCGAACGATTGTGCATTAGACAACACTACTATGGATTTGAGCTCCCATGTACCTTGTGTATATCGATAGACCCCTCTAGGAAACCCCGAACAACTGAGAAGATCCTTTTGGATGTCATGTTGGAGCAATACACTGAGAATAACACTTGGGGAGCTACTATGCACGTTCCATCTAGGTAGTCGGGTATTCAATCAAGGGTACGGTCCAAATATTCCTTGTCGTGTTTTACTATTGGACCCTGTGTTATATCATGAGTTGCTACAACTTCACAATCCTGGTGAGGAACCAAATTTCATCAACCCCTCCTGTGACTTAAGTTTGCTTATGACCTTAGCTCGTGTATATTTTCTTGTGTGTGATATATTCCTTTGATAAAACCTTAGAGTAGGAGTTTTCATCTACCATCCTAGTTGAGTTAACTGAGAGACGACCAAATAGGTTGCAGGGTTTTCCCCCTAAATTTTCTCCTGTTATGGAAGAAATGGAAAGGGAAACCACGGACCAACCGACTACAGTTGATTCCCATATAGAAGGAATTATTATTACTAAATCCAGGGAAGAGATTTATTCCTTTGAAAATCCATCCACTACGGTAATAATTCAACAACCTTCTACGGAAGATAAAAACTTTCATTTTCAAATGGAGGGTCAACCTAGTCCACGTGATTGGGTCCTTACCCACACATCAAATGACAACACGACTTCATAATTTGGTCTAATGAATCATTTCTGGGATACTTCCTTGGGACGAGATATCTCTGAATATGGAACCTCCATTTTACCTTATATTACCCCCCCATGAGACACTAGACTCGCTACTACTAAATAAATCCTTGGACCACTTCAAGGAACTCTTGAGCATTTGTGTAGAATAGGGGACAACATAAGGAGGAGAATTATTTATCCTCTACCCCACCATTTAGAGTTATCCTTCACTGCATACCATGTTGTTTCATCATCTCATATGGCTCCTAACTTAGGGTCACCAGTTCAAAATGTGGTCACTTATGATCCAGGTCAACCCTCCATCCCTAACCCATTAGCTTGGAATCCCCAATCTATTTCTATTTATCACATACCTTCCACCAGTGGGGGGAAACCCCCATCCCAAGTTATTGTTTCAACTAAGGGAACCATTTCTAGTATTGCGAAAAATATTGTTGTAGGACAACCTATAGTCAGTGTACCCTCCATGAATACCAACATGGTTATCCTCCTTTTTGGTACAGGAAAACCCTCATGGGTCCAACCTACTTTTACTCAACCTTCTTGGGGTTATACTTATTAAGTAAATAAACTTCCTTTAGTTAATTATAACTATCAACCTACAACATCGAGAGTTATTTATCCTAGAATTCCTTACCTCGGGAAAATGTATACCCCATGGGGATAGCTTAATTGGTCAAATTTCCCAACACCCAAAGGACAACCTGTCAATATTGCTGGAGGCTATGGAGGCCCACCTTATAGAGGTACACCACCTAGAGGTCCTCCTTTTAGAATTACACCTTCTAGAGGTCCTCCACCTTGAGGTCCACCTTCTGTAGGTTTACCATCTGGAGGACCCTCAGGAGGATCACTTGCAAATCAACCACCCAATCAACTGGTCATAGGAACATCATCAAAACATGTTTATCAATTGAGATACGGTCCTACTAGTCAACAAATTCCTTATCAATATCACCAGTACTCACAAACCAATTGGAAACTCCCATTTTTTCTACTTATGACTTGCCAGACTTGTCCAAGTTGATCAATGATCCCATCCAACATGCCCCTTTTTGGCCTACAATTCTAGTCAAACTACCATCATACATTCCAAAGTTTGATGGGAAACAAGATGAAGAATCGAAGAACCATGTTATGACCTTCCATCTATGGTGTTCTTCGAACTCCTTGATGGATGACTCCATTCGTTTGGGGATCGTCTAGAAAAATTTGGGAATATCTGCTAAGTGGTATATTGAAGTTCCATAACACTTATTTGTGGACTTTAACTCATTGAAAACTGTATTCCTTACCCACTTCAGGCTACCAATTTGTTATGAAACTGGTACGAATCTTTTAACCTCTCTTCAACAGAAGACTTCCACATGCATATTTGATCATATTCATGAGTGGAGGAGACATAGAAGGTTTATAAAAGCTCATATTATAGATCAACTATTAGCTAATTGGTGTACTAAATCATTGTTGTGTTGCATTGCTCGAGATGTGGCTATGGGTGGTGGTGTTATGGAGGAACAAGTTATTAGTTGAGATCAATATTTGGACTTAGTTTATTCTCAATCCAAAACCCTGTATTATTTTATACCTCATGCTGCTCGTCCTTGTATTGATCCTACCAAGCCACTTGCTGAAACTATGGTGGATGGTGTAATAGGTTCAATCCAACTTCCGTCCACAACAAAACTGTTATCTCCTAAATAAATTAATTTTCAAAAGGTCAAACTCAGACAATTTATTTTTGCATAGTAATGAATATTTCAAGGCATGTTATGAAAGATGTTTGGGTGATTAATAAAATTGGAATGCCTGGTGTTATGTTTTTCAAGAAATTTGAAAGTTTAGCTTTAGGTGGCTTAGGTGAACTTTTCAACAGTTCATTAGCCACTGAAAAGCACAGATTTTGGCAGCTAACAATTCGGACTCAAGACTACATTAACCACCGAAAGCCTATTGACTCAGTTTTTAATAAAATTTTGGAAAAGGAGTTTTTGATGGTTTAGGTGAATGTTTCAACAGTTCATTAGCCACCAAAAATCCCAGCTTTTAGCAGCTTAACAATTTGGTCCAGGAAGACATTAACCACCGAAAGCTCATTAACTATGTTTTTGGATAAATTTTGAAAAAGGTAGCTTTCGGTGGCTTAGGTGAGCGTACCAATGGTTCATTAGCCACTGAAAAACCTAGCTTTTGGCAGCTTACAAATTAGACCCAATATTTCCTTAACTACTGAAAGCACCAAAAGAGGAAAATGGTTAGCATATCCATTGAAAGCAAACACCGTCAGCATGAGGAACGTCATGATCAAGCAATTAACCGCTGAAAATATTGGGGACTGTAGAAAATCATGAGTTGGTGAATAAAAGTTTGTTATTAAACTGAAGTGATTGATAGAGAACAAAACCCTATCCTACCCTCCATCTGTCCCATGAATGCAGTTGAACCACCATGAAACATCAAGTTCCAGTTAAAAATGATTGTTTTACTAGCTATCTCGTGGTTCTCACTAGAGTTTACCATCATCTTACTCAAGTACCAATTGACTGATTAACCCCTCCAAATCAACGCCATATCCTCAATACACTCCACATTTCTCTGCATGCATCCTCACTGCTCCAGGACATCCCTGAAACTAGTGCGCTAATATCCTTCATAGAATTTGAATTTTTATTTTTGCAAGTACTACAAGCACAATCCAGAGATGACGAAAGGAGGAGGACCTACCCTCAGACAAGAGTTAGGTGACATTAGATATCTTGAGTCACATCCAGAAGTATGCCAATTCTTCAAAGATGCAGGCTGTTACAAGTTCTGTGAGAAAATCCAAGGTTCCCACCAGCAAGTGGTAGAAGCCTTTGCTCTTTCTTTTGATGTCTCTAAGGCATTGATAGGCAAGGAAGAGTTTCAGGTTGATGAAACCCTAATAGCAGAAGTAGCAGAACTCCCAAGGACTGGGGAGAAATGGTTCAAGACCACCATTACTAAGGATGTGGAATTCAGGTCCTACTTAAAGCCTAAACACAAGAATGTAATATGGAAGAAAAGCATCCCATCCACCTTTCTTGCGGAGAAGTGGCAGCAATTATTGAAATCAATCCTGTTTTATATAACCTATGAAGGAAGGTATAACAGGGTGATGATATACCACTTTAAATTGATGAACCATTTTACAAGCATAAGCCCTTTAAACCTGCCTTTCTACCTCCACAAGATCCTAACCAAGATGGCCCACCAGGTCAAGTCCCAGCCCACCAAAATCGTAGGGAGGTTATCTCACCATGGTCTGATAAAACTCATTGTCTAAGAAATGTTGCGAAGAAGAAATGTAGCATGGACATATTTCTTATTCTGGAATGAGTTTGAAATAGGATTATAGCCAGAAGACAAAGGAAAGTCCCCTTCAAAGAAGTCCAACACTCCCAAGATTGGCAAGAGGAAGAGGAGAGATATCTCACCAGTGACAGTGGATCAGCCCTCTCAAACTTCTAAAACCAACCAAGCTAAAACAAATCTGGACTTCAGTAGAAAGGAGAAGGATGCCCCAGCACAAGGTGAAAATATACTTAACCTACCCTACTCAAACTCAGAATAAGAAAAGGAGCAGGAAGTTGACCTAACAAAGCAAGTTGCAGCAGAACATGAGGAGTTTCCCTCACCAACACCAAGGGAAGGTAAAGAGGAACCAATGGAAGAAAATTCCTCAAGCAAACCTAGGTCTTAGAGAACCAACTAGCTATTAGGGAAAATACATGAACTAGAGGTCTTAGACAAAGAGATAAAAAGAAATAATGCAATATTAACCAAGAAGAATATTGAGTTGCACAGTTCTCTTCTAGAAATGAGGGGGATGTATGTCCTGCTAAAAAGGAGAAATCTAATATTAATGAAGGACAACTCTAGGCTCTATAGAATGATCAGACTGTCGAGGTTGTAGAAGAAAAACTCAAACCCTATCTCTCAAGCTCACCTTGCATTGGAAACCCTAGCAGAGGAAGCCCAAGATGTTTCTATTGTTCAAAACCTTGTGCAAGTTGAAGAAGTACCAGAAGGTCAATAGTAAAGCCGTAAAAATATGATTGAAAGGCTGATTAAATTTTTACAGAAATAGAGCTTTCGGTGTCTTAGGAAAATGCAGCAGTTGTTCATTATCCACCGAAAGCAGAGCTTTCAGCAGCTTACAGACCCAGGATTATGTTTCCTTAACCACCGAAAGCACAGAAGAGTGCAGAAAGATATGTTTACACACAGAACCAGTTTTGGCAGATATAAACACCTCAGGGGTGAATTATGATTTTAAAAATTGATGAAAAGGCACCAGTGGAGGGGGTTTGTTCCAATTTTGAGGGTGCCATCAAGGTGAAAAGGGTCACAAACCCTACCTGTTCTTGACAAATTGTGACTTATCTGTCAGATAACCGGTCATAGCTTTACTTCAGTAATCACTACAGTTATCAAAGAGTTCAAGGAGTGAACAAGTATTAGAGTTAGATAGGTTAGCACTTAAATTAGGGTTTTTGACCTAATTTTGAAAAAAACAGTTATGTTATCTATTTTTAGTAAATCAGATCCAACTTTTCAAGATCTGAAATAAATTTGTAAAGGCTATACAGCCTAGGAATAATGTTGAAGCAAGGGTTCGAATTCGAAGACTTTTATACCCTTATTGTTATCAAGCTTTTCATGTTATTCATCATTTAATATAAGCTCTTTTTCCATTATATGTTCAGGTTCTATATATTTTATGTTCTGTACTTGTGCTTGAATGTTTGATTCAAGTTTATTCTTTTTATCTAATGCCAGATAGTTGAAATCCTATATATGTGTTTATGAGTTGAATTACAAGTATTTTTCCTTGTTATGATTAGCCATTCATATGTGATTGCTTTATATATGAATCTGCCAGCATAGTAAGTTCTCCATTTATTCACCTTATTATCAACCCTCTGAACATTGGTGGTTAGAATCCTTATCTTTTGATTTAGTTTTATGCATGTCTTGAGTGTGTGAGTTCCTTTACGTCATCTGACTTGATCCATTTAGAAAAACCATTAAAAACATTTAAGTTACCAGGCTTCCTCGAGCTGCAACCTAGAGGAGTTTCTTGGAGTGATAAAAAATTAGCATCGTTGCCGGGGAGAGGAGATTGAAGCTCATCTTCCCTGGGAGATGACATAGATCCTACTTTGATGATAGATAAAGTCTGGACACTATTCTGGTTGTAAGCATCTATATAGCCCCTCCGATGACTTAAGTCTGCTTATGACCTTAGCTTGTGTATATTTTCTTATGTGTGATATCTTCCTTTGATAAAACCTTAGAGTAGGAGTTTTCAGCCGCCATCCTAGGTTATTTAACTAAGAGACGATCTCATAGGTCACAGGGTTTTCCACCTAAATTTTCTCCTGTTATGGAAGGAATGGAAAGGGAAACCACGGACCAACCGACTACGGTTGATTCCCATATAGAAGGAATTGTTATTACTAAATCCAGGGAAGAGATTTATTCCTTTGAAAATCCATCCACTGTGGTAATAATTCAACAACCTTCTACGGAAGATAAAAACTTACATTTTCAAATGGAGGGTCAACCTGGTCCATGTGATTGGGTCCTTACCCACCCATCAGATGACAATGCGACTTCATAATTTGGTCCAATAACTCCTTTTTGGGATACTTCTTTGGGACGAGATATATCTGAATATGGAACCTCCATTTTACCTTATATTACCCCCCCATGAGAAACTATACTCACTACGACTAAAGAAATCCTTGGACCACTTCAAGGAACTCTTAAGCATTTTCATAGAATAGGGGACAACATAAGGAGGAGAAGTATTTATCCTCTACCCCACCATTCAATGTTAGCCTTCACTGCATACCTTGTTGTTTCATCATCTCATATGGATCCTAAATTAGGGTCACCATTTTAGAATGTGGTCACTTATGATCCAGGTCAACCCTCCATCCCTACCCCATTAGCTTGGAATCCCCAATATATTTCAAATTCTCTTGTACCTTCCACCAGTGGGGGGGAACCCCCCATCCCAAGTTGTTGTTTCAACCAAGGGAACCATTTCTAGTATTTGGAAAAATCTTGTTGTAGGACAACCTATAGTCAGTGTAACCTCCATGAATACCAACATGGTTATCCCCTTTTTTGGTACGGGACAACCCTCATGGGTACAACCTAATTTTAGTCAACCTTTTTAGGGTTATACTTATCCAATAAATCAACCTCCTTTATTTAATTATAACTATCAACCTACAACATCATGACTTATTTATCTTGGAATTCCTTACCTCAAGAAAATGTATACCCCATGGGGAGAGCTTAATTGGTCAAATGTCCCAACACTCAGAGGACAACCTGTCAATACTGCTGGAGGCTATGGAGGCCCACCTTATAGAGGTACACCACCTAGAGGTTCTCCTTTCAGAATTCTACCTTCTAGAGGTCCTCCACCTTGAGGTCCACCTTCTGTAGGTTTACCACCTGGAGGACCCCCTCCACCTAAAGGACCACTTTTTGGAGGTCCACCTACCCCGGGGGGCCACAACCTAGAGGACCCTCAAGAGGATCACTAGTAAATCAACCACCCAATCAATTGGTCATAGGAACATCATCAAAACATGTTTATCAATCGACTTATGGTCCTACTGGTCAACAAATTCCTTATCAATATTACCAGTACTCACAAACCAATTGGCAACTCCCATTTTTTCTACTTAGGACTTGCCAGACTTGTCCAAGCTGATTAATGATCCCATCCAACATGCCCCTTTTTGGCCTACAATTCTAGTCAAATTACCATCATACATTCCAAATTTTGATGGGAAACAAGATGAATACTTGAAGAGCCATGTTATGACCTTCCATCTATGGTGTTCTTCGAACTCCTTGATGGATGACTCCATTCGTTTGGGGCTCGTCTAGAGAAATTTGACTGGAACATCCACTAAGTGGTATATTGAAGTGCCATAACACTTGTTTGTGGAATTTAACTCATTGGAAACTGTATTCCTTACCCACTTCCAGCTACCTATTTGTTATGAATCTGGTACAGATCTTTTAACCTCTCTTCAATGGAAGACTTCCACTCACATATCTAATCATATTCATGACTAGAGGAGACATAGAAGGTTTATAAAAGCTCATTTTATACATCAACTATTATGTAATTGGTTTACTAAATCATTGTTGTGTCATATCGCTCGAGATGTAGCTATGAGTAGTGGTGTTACGGAGGAACAAGCTATTAGTTAGGATCAATATTTGGACTTAGTTTATTCTTAGTCCAGAACCCTGTATTATTTGATACCCCATGCTCATTGTCCTAGTATCGATCCCACTAATCCACTTCCTAAAACTCTGGTGGATGGTGTAATAGGCTCGGTCCAACTTCCATCCAAAACGAAACTGTTATCTCCAAAATAAATTAATTTTCTATAGGTCAAACTCATAAAATTTATTTTTGCATAGTTATGAATATTTCAGGGTATGTTATGAAATATGTTTGAGTGACTAACAAAATTGGAATGCCTGTTGTTCTGTTTTTCAAGAAATTTGAAAGTTTAGCTTTCAGTGGCTTAGGAGAACTTTTCAACAGTTCATTAGCCACCGAAAAGCACAGATTTCAGCAACTAACAATTTGGACTCAAGACTACGTTAACCACCGAAAGCCTATTGACTCTATTTTTAATAAAATTTTGGAAAAGGAGCTTTTGATGGCTTAGGAAAACTTTTCAACAGCTCATTAGCGACTGCAAAGCCCAGCTTTTGGCAACTTAACAATTTGGTCTAGGAAGACATTAATCACCGAAAGCTCATTAACTATGTTTTTGGATAAATTTTGAAAAAGGTAGCTTTCAATGGCTTAGGTGAACGTACCAACAGATCATTAGCCACTGAAAATCCTAGCTTTTGGTAGCTTACAAATTAGACCCATGATTTCCTTAACTGCCGAAAGCGCCAAAAGAGGAAAATGGTTAGCATATCCATCGAAATCAAACACCGTCAGCATGAGGAACGTCATGATCAAGCACTTAACCGTCGAAAATACTGGGGACTGTAGAAAATCATGAGTTGGTGAATAAAAGGTCGTTATCAAACTGAAGTGACTGATAGAGAAAAAAACCCTAGCCTACCCTCCATGTGTCTCATGATTGCAGTTGAACCATCACAAAACATCAAGTTCCAGTTAAAAATGATTGCTGTACTAGCTATCTTGTGGTTCTCACCAGAGTTTACTGTAATCTTACTCCAATACCAATCGACTGATTAACCCCTCCAAATCAGCGCCATGTCCTCAGTACACTCCACATTTCTCCGCATGCATCCTCACTGCTCCAAGCCATCCCTGAAACTAGCGCGTTAATCTCCTTCACAGAATTTGAATTTTTATTTTTGCAGGTACTAGAAGCACAATCCATACTCTCGATAAAGGAGGAGGACCTACCCTCAGACAAAAGTGAGGTGACATTAGATATCTTGAGTCACATCTAGAGATGTAGGTTGTTATAGGTTCTGTGAGAAAATCCAGGGTTCCCACCAACAAGTGGCAGAATACTTTGCTCTTTATTTTGATGGCTCTAAGGCATTAATAGGCAAGGAATAGTTCCAGGTTTATGAAACCCTAATAGTAGAAGTAGCAGAACTGCCAAGGACTGGGGAGAAATGGTTCAAGACCACCATTACTAAGGATGTGGAATTCATGTCCTACTTAAATCTTGAACACAAGAATGTAATATGGAAGAAAAGCATCCCATCCACCTAGCTTGAGGAGAAGTGGTAGCAGTTATTGAAAGCAATCCTGGTTTATATAACCTGTGAAGGAAGGTATAACAGGGTGATGATATACCACTTTAAATTGATGAACCATTTTACCAACATAAGCCCTTTAAACATGCCTTTCTACCTCCATAAGAGCCTAACCAAGATGGCCAACCAGGTCAAGGCCCAACCCACCAAAATCACAAGGAGGTTATCTCACCATGGCCTGATAAAACTCATTGTCCAAGAAATGTTGCAAAGAAGAAACATTGCATGGATATATTTCTTATTCTGGAATGAGTTTTAAATAGGCTTACATCGAGAAGACAAGGGAAAGTCCCCTTCAAAGAAGTCCACCACTCCCAAGAGTGGCAAGAGGAAGAGAAGGGATATCTCACCAGTGACCGTTGATCAGACCTCTCCAACTTCTAAAACCAACCAAGACAAAAGAAATATGGAATTTAGTGGAAAGGAGAAGGATTCCCCAGCACAAGATGAAAATATACTTAACCTACCCTATTCAGACTGAGAAGAAGAAAAGGAGGAGGATGTTGACCTAACAAAGCAATTTGAAACAGAACATGAGGAGTTACCCTCACCAACACCAAGCGAAGGCAAAGAGGAACCAATGGCAGAGACTTCCTCAAGCAAACCTAGGTATCAAAGAACCAACCAGCTATCAGGGAAAATACATGAACTAGAGGTCTTACACAGCGAGATCAAAAGAAATAATTCAATATTAACCAAGAAGAATATTGAGTTGCACAATTCTCTTCTCGAAATGAGAGGGATGTATGTCCTGCTGAAAAGGAGAAATCTAATATTAATGAAGGACAACTCTAGGCTCTATAGAATGATTAGAATGTCAAGGTTGCAGAAGAAAAACTCAAACCCTATCTCTCAAGCTCACCTTGCACTGGAAACCCTAGCAAAGGTAGCGATGAGCCTTCGGGATCTAGAGGCAGTCCAGGATGCTACTATTGTTCAAAACCCGGTGCAAGTTGAAGAAGTACCAGAAGGTCAACAGTAAAGCTGTAAAAAGATGATCGAAAGGATGATTAAATTTTTGCAGAAACAGAGCTTTCGGTGGCGTAGGAAAATGCAGCAGCTATTCATTAGCCACCGAAAGCAGTGATTTCGGTAGCTTACAGACCTAGGATTTTTTTCCTTCACCACCGAAAGCACAAAATAGTGCAGAAAGATATGTTTACATAGAGAACTAGTTTTGGCGGATACAAACACCTCAGGGGTGAATTATGGAGCTGAAAATTGATGAAAAGGCACCAGTGGAGGGGGTTTGTTCTAGTTTTGAGGGTGCCATCAAGGTGAAAAGGGTCACAAACCCTACCTGCTTTTGACAAACCATGACTTATATGTCAGATAATAGGTCATAGCTCTACTTCAGTAATCACTACAGTTATCAAAGAGTTCAAGGAGTGAACAAGTATTAGAGTTAGATAGGTTAGCACTTAAATTAGGGTTTTTGACCTAATTTTGAAAAAAACAGTTATGTTATCTATTTTTAGTAAATCAGATCCAACTTTTCAAGATCTGAAATAAATTTGTAAAGGCTATACAGCCTAGGAATAATGTTGAAGCAAGGGTTCGAATTCGAAGACTTTTATACCCTTATTTTTATCAAGCTTTTCATGTTATTCATCATTTAATATAAGCTCTTTTTCCATTATATGTTCAGGTTCTATATATTTTATGTTCTGTACTTGTGCTTGAATGTTTGATTCAAGTTTATTCTTTTTATCTAATGCCAGATATTTGAAATCCTATATATGTGTTGATGAGTTGAATTACAAGTATTTTTCCTTGTTATGATTAGCCATTCATATGTGATTGCTTTATATATGAATCTGCCAGCATAGTAAGTTCTCCATTTATTCACCTTATTATCAACCCTCTGAACATTGGTGGTTAGAAGCCTTATCTTTTGATTGAGTTTTATGCATGTCTTGAGTGTGTGAGGTCCTTTAGGTCATCTAACTTGATCCATTTAGAAAAACCATTAAAAACATTTAAGTTACCAGGCATCCTCGAGCTGCAACCTAGAGGAGTTTCTTGGAGTGATAACAAATTAGCGTCATTGCTGAGGAGAGGAGATTGAAGCTCAGCTTCCCTGGGAGATTACATAGATCCTACTTTGATGATAGACAAAGTCTGGACACTATTCTGGTTGTAAGCATCTATCTGGAAACTCCATTGGAATAAGGTGGATTCAAGAAGAGCAAGTACCAGAGAAAACCCTTAAGGGCCACCAGCAACACCTATTTCAGATCCAGAAGAGATTCTAAGAAGAGCTAGGGATTCACTAAGATAGAACTCTAGAGCTACAAGGGGAGCCACATCAGGTATTTCTAGAGGTATTTTTGCTATTATATCAAATAGACATCCATTTCAATCTTCTTCTACTGAAACGTATAATTCTCAGGAATTTATAATTGAGTCAGACAATTTTAGGGTTGAGGAATCTTCAAGCACTGATGCTTGTGTAGATCCAATCCCTGGCGACTCCACTTAGATAAATCCACCTCAAATACTCTCTCAGCTACCACCCACACCAACGGTATCTTCTTCTACCCTTTCCATACCCATTTCCAATATGGTTTCCCCTCTAACGAAAATGGAAAGAATCCTTGTTTCCAGATACGCCCCTCTGAATTTGCCTAACCCCCTCTTTGCTATGCCTACTGGAGATTATCTCAAATACATGCCTAAGTTTACTGGAGAGGGAGATTTCATAGCTGAAGAACACCTAGAGGAATTCTACAGTTATGATAAGAACATAAACATTGAACAAGAGGATGTGTGGACTAGGGTTTGTGTGCAAAGTCTAGATGGGTTCAAAGAGTTGCCTACTAGATCAATAGCAGGAATTGAAGCCCTAGATGACATATTTTTGAAGCATTGGGGAGAGAGAAGAGACCACCTTTACTATATCATTGATTTTAGCAATCTAAGGAGAGAGAATGGTGAGCCTGTTTCCAACTTCACCAAAATATTTAACAAAATGTTTAGCAAGATACCTATTGAAATCAATCCAACTGATGCCTCAGCCAAAATCACCTATGCCAACGCCTTTGATTCTGAGTTCTTCCTTCTTCTCAGAGAAAGGAGATCATCTTTCCTGTCAGTCATGCAAGATGCTGCTCTTAAAGTTGATTCCAATATCGTTGCCTCTTAGAAGGTTAAGGGAAAAGTGGATAGGAAGAAGCAACCAATAGATCCTCTTGGGGCTTCTTCATCAGAGAATAAAAGTGAGAAAATGGCCAAAATGTTGGATAGTTTGACAACAGAAATGTCTAGGCTTAAAGACCGGGGGAAAATACCTGTGAGGGGTAAAGGGCCAAATGATTTTGCTCCCAGAAACCCTAATTGTATCCCTTACAAAATAAATAGCCCACCATCTTAGATCCTTTGAAGGGATAGGAATCAAGCTTAATATCAAAGGATCAGAGCTCCTTTTCAGAATGTTGTACTGGAAGAAGAACCAAATTTCACTCAGGAAGAAGGAGAGGCAGAAGACAATATCAACTGTATGGAAGATGAATTTGATCTCTCTTTCCTGACATAAGAAGACTATGAGGAAGCCCTCATGAATGAGAAGATTATGGAATAATATTTATATCAGGTAGAAGATCAAGAATGTTATAATTTGAGATCCAAAATTGTTGCTCCTATGAAGAAGGGTTCTGCCCCCACAAAGCAGCATGCTCCTCCTGCTAAAAAGATTGATGCTCCTGCAAAGAAGATGACTGTTCCTCCAAAAAAGTAGCAAAGGCCATTACAACCATCATCCCATGATCCTATTCAGCTAAAATCCACGCCACAAGAGGTAAGAACTTCTGACAAATTATCCTATGCTTTCAATCTTGAGTCAGAAATTCAAAGTTGAAAATCCCTTTTCCCTTGATAGATCTAATGAAGAATGATGCCTTCAAGTCATCATACTAAAATCTCTTCAGCCCAGGACACCCATAGATTCTGACTTTGTGAACTTGCAAGATGATAAGCCCACAATAATCCTAGGTCCTATGATTGAAGAGCTAGATGAGTCTTTCCCACCTTTCTACATATATTTGAACATCCATGATAAAATCCTTCACAATTTTTTGCTAGACTCAGGAGCTTCCCATAACCTAATGCCAAAAGAAGTGATGGATGATTTTGGCCTCAACATTACAAAACCTTACCATGATATGTTATCATTTGACTCCAGGAAGGTCAAATACCTTGTGATAAACCTCTCCCAGCTACCTTCAAAAAGTATAGTGATGGACATAGTAGTGGTTGACATCCCACCTAAGTTTGGCCTTCTTTTGTCTCACTCATGGATTAAAAGGCTGAGTGGTACCCTTCAGATGGACCTTATGTATGCTACAATCCCAATGTTCAGAGGGGACACCAAGAGACTCTACAGGTAGAACCATTTCACCTACATCATCAATAATTCCAAGAACTCTATAAACCATCCCATATATGCAACAAACACAGACTTTGGGGCATGCATCCTATAGATAGATGATTCCCAGCCAACATCCATGCAGCTCACAAAACCTACCTATCATCCACCTAAGGAAGTAACCACCTTTGTCTGGAGCATGTTTTTTGATGGGGCTAGTACTCAAGCCTCAGCAGGTGTAGGTGTAGTTTTGATTTCTCCATCAAACAAGACTATCCATCTGTCTTATAAACTTGATTTCAAGACTACTAACAATATAGCAGAATATGAAGCATTACTGTTAGGAGTGAAGGCTGCCAAGGAAATGGGGATCATGTGCCTGAATATCTTTGGATATGCATATCTTATCATACAACAGGTCAACAACACTTTTCAAGCAAAGAATATCAGACTGAAGGCTTACAGAGATGAGGTATGAAACTCAGGGACTCTTTCATGTTTTTGACATCTCATACATACCTAGAGCTATAAACCATCTAGTTGATTCCCTTGTTGTCTCTGCAAGTATGTTTGTTCCCCCTTTTCCTCCTAAACTGAGCTATGATATCCAGGTTAAGTATAGGCCATCCCTACCTGATAACGTGAAATTTTGGAAGGTCTTTGAGAATGATGATGAGCTTAGTAAATTCCTCCATGTAGTAGATTAATTTTCTGATATGCATATTGATCAAGAAAACCTAAATATGGAAGAATCTCAAAAGCTCAAGTTAAAAGATAAAGTAGGTAATCAGAACATTGTTTAGTTGCCTAGTAATTATATACCTCGGGGTCTGGTACCCTTGGAAGAGCTATTTGATCATAATGATGTCCCTTTTAATCCTGTCAAAAAGGAGAAAGATCCTGGTGTCCAAGAGAAAAACATAGGTAGCCAAAGTCATCCAAAATCCATAAATTTGTCCACTGAGTTGACTGCTGATCAGAGGTCAAAATTTTGTAGTCTGATGAAAGAGTTTGTTGATATCTTTTCCTGGAAATATAGTGACCTGAAAACCTATGACACTAGTATCATCCAACAAAGGATTCCCCTAGAGAAGGAAACCATCCCTTTCAAACAAAAGCTGAGATCCATCAGTCCTCTCCTACTGCCTGTGATTGGAAAGAAACCCAAAAGCTCCTTAAAGCCAAAATCATAATTCCCCTCAGGTATTCCAAATGGATTGCAAATTTAGTGGTAGTAAGGAAGAAGAACAGGGAGATTAGGTTATGTGTGGATTTTAAAAACCTAAACAAATGCTCCAAGAAAGAAAACTATCCATTACCCAAGATGGAACATCTGTTGCAAAGAGTCTAAAGGGCTAGTGTAATGTCATTCCTAGATTGTTTCTCTGGATACAACCAAGTTGTTGTGCACCCTGGTGACCAAGAAAAAACTGTGTTTACCACTCCCTGGGGCACCTTCATGTATGCCAAAATTCCATTTGGGATGATGAATGCTGGGGCCACTTTCTAGAGGGCCATGGACATAGCTTTTGTGGGGTTGAAATACAAATTTGTTCTCATTTATCTTGATGACCTCACTGTTTACTCCAACATCCATGAGGAGCATTTGCAACACTTGACGAGGGTTTTTCTAAAATGTAGAAAATTTGGGATATCTCTGAACCCGAAGAAGTCTCAATTTTCACTCAATGAGGGCAAACTCCTAGGTCACATAGTTTCAGCTGGAGGTGTGAAGATTGATCCTATTCTAGTTGAAGCAATCCAAAACTTGTCCATACCTAGGTCAAAAAGGGATATTCAGTCATTCCTAGGTAAAATAAATTTCGTCAGGAGGTTTATCCCAAACTTTTCTGAGTTGGTAAAACACATAACCTCTATGTTGAGGTAGGAAGCTGAAATCAAATGGACAGAGAAAGATAGAAGCTCTTTTGAAGACATCAAGAAGGATATCATGGAAGCTCTCACTCTAATTAGTCCAGACTACACCAAGGGTTTCTACATTTTCTCCTTCACATCCTATGACACAATGGCAGCAGTTCTGTTACAGAAAAATGATGAGGGCCTTGATCACCCTATTGTCTTTTTTAGCAAAAAATTGAAGGATGTTGAATTGAAGTATGATCCTATTGAGAAGCAAGCCTATGCTCTAATAAAGTCACTAAAAGCCTTCAGAATTTACATTTTGCATGCAAAGGCCCTGGCTTATGTCCCTTCAACTGCTGTGAAGGATGTATTGACACAACCTGATATTGATGGAAAGAGAGCCAAGTGGGTGAAAAAGTTGATTGAGTTTGACATAGAAGTAAAGCCCACCAAGTTGGTGAAAGGACTAGGCCTAGATAAGCTTATGGCAGAAGAAAATTATGAGCTACTAGGCATGAATCTCATTGGCATAATCTCAACCAACTTGTAAAATGAAACATCAACAAAAACAGTTTAGGAGCAGCATGACAATCAACAAGTAGCTGAGAAGTTGTCCTCATGTAAGTGGTACTCATGTATTGTTCATTTCTTGCAAAATTTAGAAGTTCCCCCTGGACTTAATCTAAATCAGGCATGAGCTCTTAAGATTAAGCCTATTAAATTTTGTGTAATTGATAAGCTATTGTATTGAAGAGATCTTTCGTGTGTTTTGTTGAGATGCTTAGATAAACAAGAGTCAATCTAGGTCATGCATCAGTTTCATTCAAGCACATGTGGGGGCCATCATTACTGGAAGACCACAGCCCACAAGATTCTGAGGGTTGGGTACTATTGGCCTATTCTTTTTTCTGATGTATGTACCTTTGTAAGAGCCTATGACAAGTGCCAAAGTATCATAGGAAAGTAGCAGCTCAAATATTTGCCCCTTAGACCTATTATAGTGAATGGTCCTTTCCAGCAATGGGGTCTTGATTTCACAGGTGAGATTAATCCCTCATCAAGTGGTCAGCACAAATGGATCCTAGTAGCCACAGACTATTTCACCAAGTGGATAGAGGCAGTCCCTACAAGGAATGCCACTCACCAGGTCATCATGAGGTTTTTATATGAGAAAATCTTTATCAAGTTTGACTTCCCAGTAAGGCTAGTGACTGATAATACACCATATTTCAAATTTGGGCCATTGGTTAACATGTGTGAGTCAATGGGCATTCAATTGGTGCATTCCACTTCCTATTACCCTCAAGGAAATGGCCTTGCTGAGTCATCCAATAAAATCCTAGTTAGAATCATTAGAAAACTATTGGAGAATAATCAGAAGAGCTAGGATTATAAGCTAAAGTTTGTTGTATGGGATTATAGAGTGATTGACAAGAGATCCATAGGGACTTCTCTTTTCAAGTTGGATTATGGTACTGAGGCCATTTTTCCCATTCAGCTGATTCTACTAGTTGAAAAATTCTTTCAGGAGGAACATGATGAACCAAATGACATGGTTAGGAGGATGCTTGATTTACTGGAGTCGCAGCAAGTTAGGGAATAGGTGATGGAAAATTCAAAAGCTTATCAAAAGAATCTCAAGATTATTTTTGACAAAAGGGAAAAGGTGGGCAACTTTCAGGTTGGAGATTGGGTTCTCAAATGGGATACTGTCAGGAAAGACAAGGTAAATCATGGAAAGTTTGACTCTCTATGGATAGGCCCTTTTGTGATAGCTCAGGCGTAGTAGAACAACACCTTCAAATTGCAAAATCTGGAAGGAGAGGAGGCATTTGATGGACCAGTAAATGGGCAGTTTCTGAAACTCTATTTTATATGAGGCTTTAAGGCCTTGTTATTGTAAAATATTATTTAGTTGATTGTTTTTGTTTTTTACAAAATAAACTCAATGCCCAATGGAACAATAGAAGATAGGTTTAATTCTTATTTTTCAGGAAAGGAATTTTGGTCTAGGGTTCTTGGGACCTCACAGGGAGGTTCCCATCCCCTAGTAGGAGCTAGATGTTATCTCCTAAATAAATTAATTTTCAATAGGTCAAACTTAGACAATTTATTTTTGGATAGTAATGAAGATTTAAGGGTATGTTACGAAAGATGTTTAGGTGGTTAACAAAATTGGAATGCATGTTGTTCAGTTTTTCAAGAAATTTGAAAGTTTAGCTTTCGGTGGCTTAGGAGAACTTTTCAACAGTTCAGTAGCCACCAAAAAGCCCTGCTTTTGACAGCTAACAATTTGGACTCGGGACTACGTTAACCACCGAAATCCTATTGACTCTGTTTTTAATAAAATTTTGGAAAAGAATATTTCAGTGGCTTGGGTGAAATTTTCAACAGTTCATTAGCCACCGAAAAGCCCAGGTTTCGGCAGCTTAACAATTTGGTCCAGGAAGACATTAACCACCGAAAGATCATTAACCACATTTTTGGATAAATTTTGAAAAAGGTAGCTTTTGGTGGCTTAGGCAAACGTACCAATGGTTTATTAGCCACCGAAAAGGCTAGCTATCGGCAACTTAAAAATTAGACCTAGGATTTCCTTAACTGCCAAAAGCACCAAAAGAGGAAAAAAGTTAGCATGTCCATCGAAATCAAACACCGTCAGCATGAGGAACATCATGATAAAGCACTTAACGCCTGAAAATACTAGGGACTGTATAAAATCATGAGTTGGTGAATAAAAGGTTGCTATTAAACTGAAGTGACCGATAGAGACCAAAACCCTAGCCTAACCTCCATCTATCCCATGACTACAGTTGAACCATCACGAAACATCAAGTTCGAGTTAAAATTATTGTTGTACTAGCTATCTCATGGTTCTCACCAAAGTTTACCGTCATCTTACTCAAGTACCAATCAACTGATTAACCCCTCAAAATCAGCACCATATCCTCAGTGCACTCCACATTTATCTGCATGCATCGTCACTACTCCAAGCCATTCCTGAAACCAACACGCTAATCTCCTTCACAGAATTCAAATTTTCATTTTTTCAGGTACTAGAAACACAATCCAAAGATGAAGAAAGGAGGAGGACCTGCCCTCAGACAGGAGTTAGGTGACATTAGCTATCTTGAGTCACATCCAAAAGTATGCCAATTCTTCAAAGATGCAGGCTATTACAGGTTCTGTGAGAAAATCCAGGGTTCGCACTAGCAAGTGGCAGAAGCCTTTGCTCTCTCTTTTGATGGCTCTAAGGCATTGATAGGCAAGGAATATTTCCAGGTTGATGAAACCCTAATAGAAGAAGTAGAAAAACTCCCAAGGACTGGGGATAAATGGTTCAATACCACCATTAATAAGGATGTGGAATTCAGGTCCTACTTAAAGCCTGAACACAAGAATTTAATATGGAAGAAACGAATCCCATCCACCTGGCTTGAGGAGAAGTGGTAGCAGTTATTGAAAGCAATCATGGTTTATATAACCTGTGAAGGAATTTATAACAGGGTGATGATATACCACTTTAAATTGATGAACCATTTTACAGGAAGAATCCCTTTAACCCTACTTTTCCACCTCCACAAGAGCCTAACCAAGATGGCCCACTAGGTCAAGGCCCAGCCCACCAAAATCGCAGGGAGGTTATCTCACCACGACATGATAAAACTCATTGTCCAAGAATTGCTGTGAAGAAGAAACATAGCATGGACATATTTCTTATTTTGGAATGAGTTTGAAATAGGCTTACAGCCAGAAGACAAAGGAAAGTCCCCTTCAAAGAAGTCCACCACTCCCAGGAGTGGCAAGAGGAAGAGGAGGGCTATCTCACTAGTGATAGTGGATCAGCCCTCTCCAACTTCTAAAACCAACCAAGCCAAAAGAAATATGGAATTCAGTGGAAAGGAGAAGGAGGCCCCAGCATAAGGTGAAAATATACTTAACCTACCCTATTCAAACTCGAAAGAAGAAAAGGAGCAGGAAGTTTACCTAACAAAGTAGGTTGCAGCGAAACATGAGGAGTTTCCCTCACCAAGACCAGGGGAAGGTAAAGAGGAACCAATGGCAGATACTTCCTCAAGAAAACCTAGGTCTCAAAGAATCAACCAACTAGTAGGGAAAATACATGAACCAGAGGTCTTATATAGAGAGATCAAAAGAAATAATGCAATATTAACCAAGAAGAATACTGAGTTGCACAATTCTCTTCTAGAAATGAGAGGGACGTGTGTCCTTCTGAAAAGGAGAAATATAAGATTAATGAAGTAAAACTCTAGGCTCTACAGAATGATTAGACTGTTGAGGTTATAGAATAAAAACTCAAACCCTAGCTCTCAAGCTCACCTTACGTTGGAAAACCTAGCAGAGGAAGCGATGAGCCTTGAGGATTAAGAGGCATCCCAAGATGTTGTTGTTGTTCCAAACCCTGTGCAAGTTGAAGAAGTACCAGAAGGTCAATAGTAAAGCTGTAAAAAGATGATTGAAAGGCGGATTAAAATTTTGTAGAAACAAATCTTTTGGTGGCTTAGGAGAACGCAGCAGTTGTTCATTAGCCACCAAAAGTAGAGCTTTAGGTAGCTTACATACCCAGGATTTTGTTTCCTTAACCACCGAAAGCACAAAAGGATGCAGAAATATATGTTTACACACAGAACCAGTTTTGGCAGATACAAACACCTTAGCGGTGAAATATGAAGCTGAAAATTGATGAAAAGGCACCAATGGAGGGGGTCTGTTCCAATTTTGAGGGTGCCATCAAGGTCAAAAGGGTCACAGACCCTACCTACTTTTGACAAACCGTGACTTATCTGACAGATAATAGTTCATAGCTCTAATTCAGTAATCATTACAGTTATCAAAGAATTCAAGGAGTGAACAAGTTTTAGAGTTATATAGGTTAGCACTTAAATTAGGGATTTTGACCTAATTTTGAAAAAACAATTATGTTATCTAATTTTAGTAAATCAGATCCAACGTTTCAGGATCTGAAATAAATTTGTAAAGGCTATAAATCCTAGGACTAATGTTGAAGCAAGGGTTCGACTTTGGATACTTTTAGACCCTTATTGTTATCAAGCTTCTCATGTTATTCATCATTTAATATAAGCTCTTTTGCCATTATATGCTTAAGTTCCATCTCTTTTATGTTCTGTACTTGTGCTTGAATGTCTAATTCAAGTTGATTATTTTTATCTAATGCCAGATAGCTATCATCCTATCTATTTTTTGATGAGTTTAATTACAAGTATTTTTCCTTGTTATGATTAGCCATTCATATGTGATTGCTTTATATATGAATCTGCCAACATAGTAAGTTCTCCATTTATTCACCTTATTATCAACCCTCTGAACATTGGTGGTTAGAAGCCTTATATTTTGATTGAGTTTTATGTATGTATTGAGTGTGTGAGGTCCTTTAGGTCATCTGACTTGATCCATTTAGAAAAACCATTAAAAACATTTAAGTTACCAGGCATCCTCGAGCTGCAACCTAGACGAGTTTCCCGGAGTGATAACAGAAACCTTCCAAGCAATAGATTTCTTCTCCTACTACTTATGCTTCTCCTACTATTTCTTCTGAGGTGACTGCTATCCATTCTTCTTTAACACCCAATAATAAGAAAAATGGTAAAGGTACAAATACAAATGTAGAAACTAGCAGGAGAATCCCAAGACCGTGACTCCAAAGAACGAGTCTAAACCCAAACGGAAGGATAAGTACCCATGTCTGCTGTGTGGAGGTGATCATTTCATGAAAGAGTGACCTTGACATGAAGAGGTTAATAAAAATTTTAAAATTAATCCCACACCGACAATTTTAACTGACCCTTTCCCATCTCAACAACAATTAATTGATCGTAAATCTTTGCATGGGTCCTCTTCCTCCACCGAGGAAATCAGAATGATGTCCATCGAGACCATTGTATTGACCACACAAAGCCATACATACGATAAAACTCCTGAGAATAAATATGAAGGTTCTTCTCCCAAGAAGACTCCTTCTGCTAATCCTTCTCTTCCACCTCCATCTAATGGCCCTCTTACTATTGATAAACATATTTTTGACATGATTTTCTGCCTTCCCATCAGTACAATATGAAATTTAGTTTTTAATCCAAGCACTCATGCTGCCCAATTTTACAAAATTATTGAATATTTAGCTTAGACACCTTGAGCCATGTCTACACTGGAAGTACTCCAAAGTTTCCCTACACATCGTAAAAAATTGTTACCAGCCCTAGGAGCCTTAGATCCGGATAATTCCACTACAATCACTTTTAACGTGGAGAATTACAAATCAAGGTTGTCCCACCAACTCGCATTTCAAATTGTGACTTGGGTGGTAGGTAAAAAAGTTCATCAGACTGTATTGGATGAGGGAGATTCTACCTTGGTTCTATATATGTCTTGTTGGAAAGCCATTGGCTCTCCTGAAATTAATCAATCACCAACCACCTTGAAATCCTTTGATAGACAAGGTTTCCAACCTCATGGCTTGTTACCAACATTATCTATCGAGATGGTGGGAAATATTGTTTCTATCCAAGTAGAAGTAGTCGATGCACTGATGTATTATAACTTGTTATTGGGGAGAAATTGGTTTTACGCTATGATGATGGTTGTGTCATCAGTTTTTCATACTCTCTAGTTCCCTTGCCAAGGGAGGATTGTAACCATTGATCAACTTGATTATTGTTCACCTAATATCACTACCACCACAAAAAACAATGTTCCTATGTTAGGGAAATCCCTTCCTCCTTATCAATATGTGTGATTTGGACTTCTAAAAGATTCATCCATTATGGAATTCTTTCCATCTACTACTTCCCCTCCTAGTACTGAAATCGCTATGCTTAACATGATATCATATACTGTCGGGCCATGTCTAAAGGCAAAGAGATTGATGAAGTACCTTCTATGGGTCCTCATGAAGCCCTCTACCATGACATTTAAGCTACTTTCGATTCTTACTTTGATGACCAACATCTAGTAGCGTCGAATCCTTATTATATACCCTATTGGATAGATTCCCCTCTCCTGACTCTAGATTATCTCTTACAAGCTTTCCCATATGACGAGTCTATCATGGATATTATGAGTCTGGGTGAATCCTTATGGGAGGATCATCATGATAGATCTTCTTTTTTCCCCAATGTCAATTCGGCGGATCCAAATTTGTATCTCTTATCAGTTTTGATATTGTCAAGCATCCTAAAACATGTGTTATTGCAAGATGTTGGTTCTGAAGGGAATTTGTGCAACATTACTCAAATTATTCCCATTGACATATCGGTCAAGCCAAGGATTGTTGAACAGGTTCACGTTGGCCAAAACTATTCTGCAATAGAAATTGAAGAATACCAAGCTCTTTTCATGGAATTTCGGGATGTTTTTGCTTTTAGTTGTGAATAAATTCCAGGAATTGATCCATCCACCATAGTACATCAGATCAATATTTACCCGACGCTAAAACTGGTCTGGAAGAAACTCCACCAAGTCCACTCAAAGAAAAGTTGCAGTCATAAAAGATGAAGTGAAAAACTATTAAAAGTTGGTTTCATTTGTCTAGTGCCATTGACTAAGTGGGTGTCTAATATTGTTCTTGTTGCCAAGAAGAAGGGAACTATTAGGTTTTGCAGTGATTTCAAGGAATTAAACAAAGCTTGTCGAAAAGACAAATTTCCAACCCCCCACATCAATCAAATAATTGAAAATTGTGTTGGAAGTGTCATCTTTTCCTTTATGGATGGCTTCTCTAGATACAATCAAATTGAAATAATACCAGCCAATTAGCACAAAACGACATTCATTTTCCTATGGGAAACCTTTGCTTACTGTAAGTTACCTTTTGGCTTGAAAAACGTTGGAGCCACATTCCAATGATCCATGTCCTATGCTTTTCACAATATTAAGCACATTGTGGAACCGTACCTAGATGATCTACCTACTCATTCACAACGGAGAGAAGATCATTCAAGGCATCTTAGAGACATTTCCTTCGATGTCGTCATTATCATATTCAACTTAATCCACATTATAAGTGTGTATTTTGTGTGGAAACTTGACACATTCTTGGATTTGTTATCTCCAAATATGGTATCCAGATTGATCGCTTGAAAATTGTTGCAATTGTGGCCTTACCACCCCCAACCGACATCATAGAACTCCAAAGTTTGCAAGGGAAGGAAAAATTTCTTGGATGTTTCGTGCGCAATTTTGCAAAGAAAATGCATGGTTATATGTGTTTGTTGAAGAAGAACACTCCCTTCATTTGGGATGATCAATATCAAAGGTATTTTGGTAGTTTAAAACATGCTATAACACACTCTCTTGTGTTACACCCCCCTAATTATTCAAAATATTGTATGCTTTAAATTGCTGCCTCCACTACTACCATTGCTATGGTTCTAGTACAGGAGGATTTGAATGGACAAGAACATGTGATTTATTATCTTAGCAAGAGTCTCCTAGACTATGAATCTTGGTACTCACATGTGGAGAAGTTAGCTATGGATATGGTCATTGTTGTACAACATTTTTGTCATTACATCCTACTTCCAACAAATACTGTTCTTGTGGATGAGAACCCCATGTACTACATCTTGACTCGTTGGGAACTGATGGGAAAATATTCTCATTGGATAGTCATCCTCCAAGAATTTGACCTTGAATTCACTAAGAACACTTCAGAAATCCCTATTTTTAGTGGATCTGATGTGTGATCTTCCTTGTGCTATCACAGAAATTGAGCCTAATGATTCATTTCTTGATGAGTTATTGTTCCTGATTAGCATGACTAGCCCATGGTATGGATATTTGATCATATATCTCTGAACTGGGATATTTCATCCTGACCTATCTCACAATGATCGCTGGTGCATTCTTCATCATGCTAAATATTATCTCATTCTTAATGAAACCTTATACCGGTGTGGTATCGATTCCATTCTCCGACGATGTTTAACACACGATGAGGCTGAACAAGTATTGAATGATTGCCACTCTAGAGCATGTGGAGGTCATCTTTTTGGGATGGCTACAGGTTAGAAAATCCTTTGCACTAGTTAATTTTGGCCCTTGATCTTCAAGGATTGTCATGAAGTGGTCAAAAATTTACCACCCTACCAGTTTTTTTATCCAAAAAAGCGTGACCACCCTACTCTGTTACACCCCATCATTGTCGTTGGCCCTTTTCCAAATGCAGGATAGATTTCATGCATTGTAAGCCTACCTCAGTAGGGGGTATGATGACATCATAGTAGTTGTTGATTATTTCATAAAATGGTCTAAGGATATGCCTACATATGCTGAGGATGGTAAGACTGTAGCCTTGTTTTTGTTTAGCCATGTCATCGCTAGGTTTGGATTTCCTTAGGCTATAGTGATTGGTCATGGACCTCATTTTTGTAATCAGATGATGGCTGAGCTAAGTGCCAAGTTGGGTCTCCATCATGAAAACTCAACCCCCTATTATCCACAAGCTAATGTCCAGGTTGAATCCATTAACCAAGTACTTAGACCATGCTTCATAGGATGGTTGCAAGAAACACAAGTCAAATTGGCATTTAACTCTATTTTCAGCACTTTGGGCCTATAGAACTTCTGTGAAAACAGCAACCACTTTCACACCTTTCCAATTGGTATATGGAATCGAAGTCGCTTTACCTATCGAATGTGATATTTCATCACTGAAACTAGTTGTTGAGCTTCTACCCAAAAACCAGACCGAGGAAAAGCGCTTCCTTTATCTAAATAACCTTGACAAGACACACTGAGATGTCAATATGGCTAACGAGTCACACAAGAAACAAGTGAAATCTCAATACGATAAACCTATTCAACCTTGGGTCTTCAATGAAGGAGACCTTTTTCTAACTTACAATCAGAAACACAATAAATTGAGGAAAGTGAAGCTGGAATCAATGGGGTATGGACCCTACATCATTAGCAAAGTCTTGGAAAAAGGGGCCTATGAATTAGTAGACTATGATGGAATACCTTTCAGGAAGGATCACAATGGATTGTACTTGAAAATGTATTATGCTTAAGACATCTTACATCAATACCTTGTATATATTTGTATATATTGACTTTTAGTGTGGTTTGATTTTTTTAGTGTGATTTTGGGTCTTGTATGACACTGCTTATGCCATGTTATGATTTAAATTCTATAGATGACTCTCTACTATAGTTTTTCTAACGATTCTAGTTGCCATGCCATGAATATTGCTTTAGCAGCCTGGGTACTCTATTCCTAAGAAGGTGACCTAGTTAGTTCATGGGGAGTCTACCTAGGTCCTGCTACCAATAATATCATTGAGTATCATGTAGTGATAGGGTTGTTAAATGAGGATTCATCTTGTGATATCAGTCACTTGGTTGTATTTTTAGATTTTGAGCTCGTGGTTTCTCAATTGAATCATGTATACAACATCCAAAACCAAGTACTTCTTTGTCTTTCTCGAAGAGTTCATTTAATAGAGAGTTCATTTGAATATATTGCTTACCAACACATTCCAAGATCATATAACTCAATTGTCGATTCACTAGCTAATTATATGTTGGACTAGCATATTTCTCATTCTTGATACATTAATAAGGAAAATAACATAAATTATTGTAAATAAATATTCAAAAAGATGAAATCCATGTAAATTATATCCCATTACCAATCAATGTAGGCCGCAAAGATAAGTCTGTGTATATATATACATATATATAAAATGTTTTAGAAAAATTTGGTCCTGATACTTGTACTGAAGCCTACTAGATTTCAGCAATACAAATGACAAAAATACTGAAGCTACCAGATTTCAGTGTATACATATTGTCAATCCCTAATTATGCTCATGATAGGACATGATATCCCTCACTACTCTAGGCAGCAAGTAGCTAAATAAACTCGACACATCAATTGTGTGCCTCTGGTACCTCCAAGGGAGGTCGTTCACTGAGATGTCTGGAATATCAAGTGTGAGCCTATTGAGGTTTTCCTCAAGATCAGTCATCTCGTCATATTCATGATGCACAAATAAAGCACTGTCTCTCTTATAGGAGATGATCCTCTTGGTCTCCCTATCCCTACATCTGCACAGTAGGAAGAATGTCTCTGTATCACTTCATAAAAATCATAAAAATACATAATAATAATAAAAACATAAAAACATGTGTATTTTAATGTCATACTCACTGAGGTCTTCCCACTGCTCCTCCTCAGGTAAGGGTAGGTCTGGGTCTCCTCTAAATTTTGTTCCTTCGTAAGAATAATCCTCAATCATGAGGAGCTGGTAATCCAACCAGCAAAAGAAAGAGGCCCCATAATTCACTCTAGGTCCCCTGCCACCATGGAAGGGCATCACCTCTACCCACCTGAGCATCCATGGGTCACGTGCTCTAAGCTCAATGAAGGCCACCTATGGCCTCAGTAATGGAACTCTCTTGTGGCTAGGGTTTTACCCCTAGCTTGTGTGAATGAGCACCTACTAAGGAGAAGTGACTCCTTAGTAGCAGTTTAGTAAAATGTAAATGAAAATGCTAAACAGAAAAACGAACTACTCTAAATATATGCATGAAACAAAACAACGAAATGTAAAGAATGGTTTTTATATTGATATTACCTCCGGTGTGAAGGTTGGTGAAGCTCTTTGCAGTGATCCAAGACGGTTGCTCCAAGCTCCAGCCTGCTCCTTCTCCTTCTCCGATGGTGGAAATGGGCCAAAAGGGGCTCTCAATGGTGAAAGTAGCTCAAGGGTGAGCTAGGGTTTCCAGAGCTGTTTTGGCAGAGTAAGGATGCTTATGATTGTGGATGTGAAATAAGGGGTCTCCATCACCTATTTATAGTTTTTCAGTGGTGGAGTGCTGGCCCATGGTTTTGGAAACCATATGGTTTAGGGCAGCTGTATAGGGTTTTTTCCTCCTTTTCCTCATTATTTTATATTTTTCTTCCCTTTTAGGGGATTTTTGCTGTTTTAGAGGAATTTTGGATATTTTTTGGAGGAAAATGCCTTTTGGAGGCATTTTAGGCCTTTTGGAGGCTTTTTAGTGGGATTTTCAGGGTTTTTAAGGGAAATATGGTAGGAAAATGGACAAATGAGCCATGTAATGGGGTAGATGAGGTAGTGAACACTTTTTGGGTGTTAACAGATTGCCCCCTGATGTGCGAGGGAAGGAGCTCATCATATGGCCGATGGACATCATAAGTCATAAATGGTTTTCCTGGGGTGTGGAGAAGAGAAGAAACAAACGGAAGCCCGGAACAACGATCCCAAACTAACTGCAAGAACTAAAAGTACATAACCTCAATAATGGATGAGGAATCATCTGATCAAATGGACGAGGTGGGCATTCCCATGCTCGTATCAGGATATAACATAATAATAACAATGGGGTCCAAAAAGAGGGACCTGTCATATACATGGCCTCAAATACTGAATGAGGAAGAACCTCAATATATGGACGATGGGGGCATACCCATGCTCGTATCAAGATACATAAACAGAACTGTGAGGCCCAAAAAAGAGGGACCTGTAGGATACATAAAGAACCACTGTGTATATCATAAGGGTCCAGAAGGGACACAAATCTGGGACATATTGCTAGGCTGATCATGTCGGAACTGAAAAATTGATGCACTCTAATGACAGCAGTGCTACTGAATGTGGTGCCAAAGGAACTGATGAGCTGCTGGATCAGAGTGACAAGGGTCATACTCGCAATGGTACACTATACTGGAACTGAACTGGGTACTTAAGGAAGCATGGAACGGAAGGGCTTCCGAATACAATCACCAACGTAGCCCAGACATCCATAGGAACATATAACTGGGCATTCCGAAGTGACTAACCAATGTGCTAGAGTCGGGGGAAATCCGGGGTCTTCGACAAATAATGGAAGGGATATACATCCTGCACGATTCTCAACGATGCGATCAAGGTGATGAAGTCGAGCATGTGAGAAACAACCAATCGGAGAGGCAATGATGACTCCTCCCAAAATGGTCCATAGGCACTCACCACAGATGGTGATGGGTCCAAGGCGCAGGGGCCTCTTGGTCTATCCTCTGGAATAGAGGGGCTGTCGTCAACAGAAGGAGACCTGCAAATATCAAGGCAATGATGTTTCCTTGACAAGAGCGCGAGGTGGAAAACCAAAATGTAATAGTACTGATGGCAGGATTGAGAAACTGGGGGGAATAACTGGGCAAGTAGAGTGGGTGGACTCAAACTTCCTTTGTTCAGAGTATGATGGCGGGGATGATCAGGAAACATATGAAATTGACTGGTGGTAAGGGGATCATAGCTGTATTAGATCTGGGAGGGTGACTGGGCTGAGGGAGACTCAAGCTGTGGTAAAATGGCAGGAGACTACAGAATACTCTGAACAAAGGTGACCTAATTGGGGGTGCTGCCGAGAGGATCGATCATAGCACCAAGAGGCATGGGGGGACTTCTTCATGGGTTAGGGAACTAGAAGAAGTGTGTATATAAAATGGTACTGTCGTGTGGATTTATATGAGCCCAGGATAGTTCATGCTCGTGGTTGCTTTCAATTTTAAGGAGTTTGAAAGCAATAAGAAGACTCGGAAGTAATGGAATGGTACTGTCGTGTGGATTGTACGAGCCCGGGACAGTTCATGCTCGTGGTTGCTTTCAATTTTCAGGAGTCTGAAAGAAAATAAGAAGACTCTGAAGTAATGGAATGGTACTGTCATGTGGATTGTACGAGCCTAGGACAGTTCATGCTCGTGGTTGTTTTCAATTTTAAGGAGTCTGAAAGCAAATAAGAAGACTCTGAAGTAATGGAATGGTACTATCGTGTGGATTTTACGAGCCCAGGACAGTTCATGCTCGTGGTTGCTTTCAATTTTAAGGAGTCTGAAAGCAATAAGAAGACTCTAAAGGAATGGTATGGTACTGTCGTGTGGATTTTACGAGCCCAGGATAGTTCATGCTCGTGGTTGCTTTCAATTTTAAGGAGTCTGAAAGCAAATAAGAAGACTCTAAAGTAAGGGAATGGTACTGTCGTGTGGATTTTACGAGCCCAGGACAGTTCATGCTCGTGGTTGCTTTCAATTTTCAGGAGTCTGAAAGCAATAAGAAGACTCCAAGGGGGTTGCTTCCTGGGGCAGCAATATCAATTTCGATGACAGGTGAGATGTTGGCCATGTTACCCTCCTCAAAGGCATCAGGAGCAGGAATAGGGTTCTTGAACCAGTTGACCTTAGGGGGAAGGAAGTCTTTGGATTCAACTGCAAATTGGGTAGCAGTGTTAGAGGAGGATTCATCTGGGAGGAAGTAGGAACGATGGTGCATGTCATCCCAGGGATACTCTGGGGCAATGAGAGCCTTGAGGATTTCCTCATCAGTACGAAAAGTTTGTGTCATCAAATCAGTTGACGAGGGAGTAGTGAGGGAAGAGATCATATAAATGGTATTATCCTCTCCGGAAGGGGAAGAGACCGGGGGGTGGATCTCCTCGATGGTGGGTGGTGCCGTCTCAAGATCCAGATTGTTCATCTCATAAAGAGCTACTCTGTAATCGGGGAGATAGAGACAGTGATTTGTGTAATGCCCGTAAATACCACATATGGCACAGGGGTGGTTAGTGCGTAGGGATTTGTCGCGAGGCTTAGGGGTTGACTCTAGTTGGACAACCGGTATACTGGGGTCATCATTAAGCATTTGCATGTGTTCCTGTAATGCCGGTAACTGAGGACATTGGTGAGTCGCATGGCCAAACTTATCGCACAGCGAGCATTTGGGAGGAGTACGAAACACAGGGGGGTTTTTTACTGTCTTGGGAGGTGGGACAGCAAAGTAAGGTTGGGGGCCTCTGCCCCCAGTGGGTTTGGTAAGAGGAGGGGGGGGTTCATGGAGGACGATGGGGTAGCAACACCGGGAGGTGGTTGACTAGTAGTGACAATGGGTTGCACCGGTTGCAGGATGACATCTGGTGTCAGTGGGAGAACGGGAGGTGAAAGATACCAAACAAGTAATCCTAAGGTTAAACCAGGGAAGCTGAGGGTAGCCATGACCGGGCCTCTAACTACTCCTGATGGAGGGAAGAGGAAAGGAATGGTATGGATGGGGGTAGCACCAATGTGGCTAGGTACCAAAGGGGGTTTAGGAAACAAGGGCGGTTGATTAGTAGGATTTCGCGTATTATGGGACAGGGTACACAGGTCAGACACGTCAGTAGCGGGTGACGGGGGTGGAATAGATTGGAAGGTCGAGGTCATGGGTGCATCTGAGTAAACTCCAGGCCCCATAGAGGAAACAACTAAAGTGGTGGCACTCGAAACAAGTTGTTCAACCATGGGGAGAACATTTTTGGGTGCTGCGGGGGCACTGGGATCATGGTAGGTGAGTTGGTCAACCTTGACCACGCGTCCCTCTTGAGGGAACATCATGGTATGAAAAACAGAAGAAGCAACTGCCCGTATGGCATACATGTAGCTACGGCCAAGTAAAAGGTTATAATCAAGCTGTACATTAATAACCTCGATGTTGATGAGGACAGTTTTTCCAGCCAGCTGGACGGGGATGTTAGTTAAGAGGCCTTGTGGTTGAGCCGAATGACCGTCGTAGGCTCGCAACGTAGTAGAGGACTGATGGAGAGTGGGGGATCCCATTTTCTGCCAGATGAAAGTGGACATGACACATGTAGAGGCACCTTCATCAATAATGCATCGATGGATGACAAAATTCCGCATGAAAATAGAAACGTGGAACGCTAAAGTGGAAGGCATGTGGGGTTCGGATTGGTCCAAATCAAATGCCATCAACTTCGAATCATTTGGATTGATAGCCCCAATGGCTGAGAGTAAAGTCTTGCGCTGTGAAGGGTAGTTTTTTAAGACTTCTAACGCAGACATGGCTGCAGGAGATTGGGCTAAGTCATCAACAATGTTGTAGTTTGATGCAGCCCACGCATTGGGGTTATTGTTGATACGGCGAAGCGGGAAACGAGGTGCTTTGGGAGCGCCATCTAGTGGAGGTGGAGGTATACATAACGCCTGATCAGTGGGATGAGCGTTAGTGGGTTTATCGGCAGGAGGGGCTTCAGAGGTGGAGCCATATTGGTTCCACCGGGTCTGGAGGTTGACTTCATCGGAGGACATCATCAACAAGTGGTGGGTACCTGAGTCAAATATGGGTTGATCAGGCGCAGCGTAAGTGATTTGTTGTTGGGTTGGCACGTTGGCTTGAGGGGGAGCCAACAGTTGAGTGCTCACTACGCCTTGGTTTGGTAAGAGGTTTTGCAGCACCAAAGGTGGCTGCTGAGGTTGTGGGGGGTTGGGTGGTGCTTGAGAAGCCACCTGCCCTTGGCGGTGGCATCTTCAGCCCAAAGTTGCCGAACTCGCTCCATGTGTGGGAAAAAATGTGTGTAGTGGCCATAGACCCCGCAAATAGAACAAAGATGGTTTGTTCGCAAATTGGGGTTTTTAGTCTGCTTGGGTGGGCGATCAGGGTTTTGGTTAGCAGGGGCCGCATTATTATTATCAGGGGGATTAGGGGATTGACCAGCTTGGTTTGTAGGTTAGTTGTTCCCACGATTCCGGCCCCTGCCGCGGTTTTGTTGGCCCTGGTTGCGTTGGTTGGTCTAGTTTTGCTGCGGGTTTTGTTGGGCATAAACTTGCTCTTGGGCAGCAGGTGGATTCTAAGGTTGCGCAGGTGCAGGAGCAGGCTGCGGTGGATGATATGTAGGTGGAGGCTGCACAGATGCAGCAACTTGAACGGGTTGTTGATAGGGCTGCGGAGTAGGTTGTGGGTTTGTCGTAGGGGTGGCCTATGGCGGGTAATAAGCGGGTTGGGCTTGTGAAGGCGCAGGAGCTGGTGCAGCCTGCTGGTGGTAGTAGGGCTGAGGTGCGACCGAGTTGGTGTAAGCGGGAGTCACATGACTGAAACACTGAGGTGGACATGAGGGTCGATGGGAATGGTGGTGATGTGTCATGGGAGCATGCGAGTTGGTCGCTCCAGACTGTGAGATAGCCTACGAAAGGTCAGGGCCACGGGTAGGACGTGCTATGGAAAATGGTTGAGGATGCGAAGAGACACGGCCAATGATGTCGTCGGCAGTGTGGGATGCCCCCGGTGCATCATGCTGGGAGGAATTGCCGTGAGGGGCGTCAGGTATAATGGTATAGAGATAACCCGACTGGGCGTAAATGAGGTCGAATTGTTGGGCCTTAAGGATGGCCTCTTCTTCAAACTAGGGTCTTTCGGATGCCACATCTTTAGCAATGACAGGAAGAAGGGATTTGAGGAACCAATCGAGGAAGATACAGTCGTCTAATTTGATCTTGCATAAGCTACGGCATCGACGCCACTCATGAATGTGGTCCGTGATGTGGGTAGCCATGTTTTGTCTGCATGATAGGAGGACCTCAATGCCCGCGTCATAGCAGACAGGTAACTGGAAGAACTGCAGGAAGGTTGAGGCAAGGGAAGTAAAGGTGGCATGGGTTCCATGGGGTTGCTCGATATACCACTTGGCTGCAGAGCCAATGAAGGTGTGCTGTAAGAGACGGAGGCGAATAGAGTCGTCCACTATGGAGTTGGAGGAACACCATAGATGGAAGGACATAATGTGGTTTTGTGGGTCCTCACCTACCTTGCCCTCGAACTTAGGGATGTCAGAGGGGAGCTTGGTGGGCATGTGAGGCCACGCAGGGTCGTGTCGAATAGGGTCGTTGGTTAATCTGGCTAGGTCGGGCAGGTTGAGGCTAGCCATGAATGGAAAAC